>OMLF01026313.1:0-18750 GCA_900302615.1 Holocentrus rufus | reverse complement strand
TCTCTTCTTTAGTGTATCTGGCAACAGACGAGAGTGTGAAGGTCGAAGTGTTTGAAGGCTGTAACGCTTATTGGGCAACACATTGGATTTCTTCGATTTAAACAAACTGTTCTTCCGCTGAGCGGGCAGATCATCCTTTAAATGGCCCCCATCTGCAAAGAAAAGTTTAACTCCGCCCCACCAGGTGACATAATGATATATAACGAACACGACAGTTCAAAACACACTGTGATTGGCCAACGTAAGCTAGCACGTGCACAGGCAAGGTGCGTTCTTGTCGGCATCAAGCTAAGCGTGGCCACAATATTACAAGAGATTTGACGGGTTCGCCTTCAAAACAAAGGCGTAATATGTGTCACAATTGAAAAATAAATAAAGAAATATACAGCCATATATGCAGAACTATATAATTTTAGAACAATGTTGATTCCCTACAGATCCCTCCTTAAATGCAATATTTATTTTCGCTTTCGCACTTTGTATTACTCAAAAGTTTGCCACAGATATTGGTCACTATCGGTTTTATTTTGAAAGATATTAGAGGAAGTTGTGCTTCATGGCAGGACGTTACGCTTTCCTCGCTAGCTTGACAATGTTTGTCTTACCCAGGAAATACTTCTGAATCTCGTTTGCGTAGGGACTACACACCGCCTGTCACTGTAACTGTAGCCTATAACCTTTGCCGACTTTGTTTTTATAGTTTCTATAAGCCAATCGGTTTTTTGAATTCACATATTTGTACTTCCCCGATACTCATCTCAAACAACGAAGCGTTGCCACAGGTTACGTGTTATGCAATGAAAGTGACAGTGACAGAGTGACTTGTCTTAGGTAAAAGAAGCTAGCTAGCTCGGCTAGCCAAGTCAAACATCCAGGACAGTCTCGGTCTCCGTTGGTACAGTGCGGTGTAAATTACCGAAAACTCGACCAACAGGGCTGTTTACCTCAGTCTTTCTAGGTATCCATCATATTTGTTGTATAGTTTCTGTTTGTTTTGCAACTTTTTCTGTTTTTTCAAATGGCTTTGGTGACAGCGACAAGAAGACTGGTTCATGTAACGCTGCGAGAAAGTTCGCGGAGGACGGCGGCTGTATCAGCTGCCTCGCTGACAGGTCAGAGCAAAGCGGCCTGTGTTCAGAGGGATTTCACCACCAGCACACAGCCTCTCAGGTAGGTAACGATACAGGGAGAGTATTACTCAAAACATAGGGGCCAGCTTGAACTCTGCCTTGCCTCGCACGTCCTTGTCTCTGCTGTACAGTTGCACCCTCACACCAAACTTCATTTAGAAATCTGACAATTTAATGTGACCTTGCTTACACATACCTGGTAGATCATGACTCACGATAATTAGGTAATCGTTAAGGTCCACCTTTCTTATCGGCATAATTACTATGACTGGTACAGCATGTGTTACACTGTTAACTTTTATGGATGTTTGGGGGTAATGTTTTCTCCATCCAGTATGTCATTTTCAAGATGCTTTTTAAAGATTAAGATGCTGATTAACATTTAACATGCTGAGAAATCAGGCACTCATACAGATAATGTTACTCTTATTTTGTTGTTGATAAACACGAATTGCTGGCCAGAAACAGTAAACTGTTTTCAGTTATCAAGATTTAATGTAGCCTGTTATAGCAAATACAACAAATTCAAGTTTTTATGAAAAGCATGGTTAATGCTTACTGGGATTGTGTTTTCAGTGTGTGATTTATGGATGCCAAACATGCCACAATGAAACTCACTCATTCATTCACCAGACTCAGCACTACAGAGGATTTAGATGTTCAGCCAAAAAATGTACAAAAGTGTTAATTTCAAGCTTTTGCGTGCCACCAAGGCGAGAGCTTTCCATCTCTGTATCCAGGTACAAGGCTTTGACCAAGGCTAAGCTTCCCAGGGCCAAATAACCTGTTGAATTGCATAACGATTCCGCTGGCTCGCTGCTTGCCACTTGGGTTGAAGGTTTGGTAAGCCGGGCTGGCCTTAACCCGGCTGACACTGGCCCTGTGTGCTCACGTCATTGGTGGAAGCCCGGCCCTGGCCTTCTGTCTAGTAATCAAAATCTGTCCCGCTCACACAGTCAAGAGTTTAATTCAGTTCATGACATGCTGCCATTAACCATGTCGTATGTTTTTGTGTGTGAGGCAGCAGGGTGGTAAGAGTAGGGTATATGGAGTAGAGGTCAGTAAGTTGTGGATTTTTGAACGCGGATACTAGTCATGGGGTTTTGGGAATGTCAGGGAAGTTTGAACTGCGTTCAGGGAAGTTTCAGGGAAATAATGCTCAGCTAGAGACAGGGAATTTTACATATGGGTCCCTTTAGAGGAAATGGACTGTATTTAACAGCTTGTTTCACAGGTTTTGTAGTCGATCCGGTGAGCAGTTTTCAAGATGTGTGAAGTCTCTTAATTTAGCAGGGCATTGCTGGAACTCGTGAGAGACAGACCTGGTCTCACTGAAAGAAAACAGCACACACCAGATGACCAGGATCATCTCAAAAGTGACAAACTGTCAGTTTGGTGTAGGAGATTTGTCCAATGCACCAGAAATCTTACATACAAATCATGTATTGCTCTGAACTAGCAGGGACTACTTTCCCTGCTTTTATAGGAAGTGAAGGTGACAGTTGGTGGGAGACTGTACACAGCAGATAGATTTATTGAGTTCACAATATTTCATTTTTGAAGAGTCACAATCTACAGACCATGTAAAAAAAAAAAAAAAAAAAAACAGCTTTATTTATTTGAACTAAAAGGGCATGACTATGCTGAAGTGTCAGCATGAAAGACTGGAGCCAGGGGTTCTGGCTCTGTGCTTCAAGTCATATTGAGGTTTGGTTGGGTCAGAAGTTTGTGAATCATCAGTCGACAAAACTGGCCTCTCTGGTGCCAATATTCCTCCCTTGAATTTTCATAGGCCATAACAAAACTCAAACTTGAATCAGATGTATAGACAAAGCCAATCAGTCCAAAGTCCTCTTATTTCTTTATTGTGAGGTGTGTGCTGAAGGATGGAAATGTTTTCAAGAGTACTTCGGGTTTACAGGAAAGTCACTAGATATGATGGACTTTTTTTCATGGTGAAACCTTTAGTAGCTCCATCATATGTCTTGAAGTAGATAAGGACGGGGGTAGGTGGCCTTTTCCACTTCACTGGGATCCCTGGACTGTAATTGGTCTTGTCTTCTCATATGTAATACAAGCAGAGATTGGCATTTTCTGTCCAAAGGTGGAGGCTTGAGTTTGACTCCTGTCTATTCAGTCAAGTCATTAATTTAGCAAGCTAGCTGGCAAGGCTAAGTCAATGAAGAATGTTCATCCATGGCCCTCATGACTCCAGACTGGAATGTTCATAGACTGAATGGACAGGCTGTCGGGCCGGATTAACAGCTCCAATAACAACTATACAGAGTGTTCGAAGGAGAACCACTTCACTTTGAAAGGCTTTAATGTCAGTACGGGTTTACTGGAGGAGGAGGAGGAGGCTTTGTAGTAATGATGGGATCAGACGAGGACAAATGTATTCATGTAAGCATTGATACAGCTCATGACAGACTTGCCAAGTGGAACTCGAGTTTATTTGTAGGCCATACAGGGACAGTGTTGTGATAACAGTTTCACGTCATGAGCTTCTAAGGTGTATGGAAACAGATCAGCATGGAACATCCAGGAAGTGTCCTTTCTATTCGTTCTGGCTCTGTGGTATTTCCCAGTGGCATCACCGAACCCTCCCGTGTTCATCTGGACAGTGGGCATGCAAATCTGATCATTTGCAAAACAGACGTGGCTCCACCTGGAAGGAAAAGAAATGATGTACAATTCACTGGCATAAATGTTTTTTTTGTTTTTTTTTAAGGTGTAGGTCCCCTGGTCAGTGTTCAGAAGTTAATGGAAGAGAGCAGATTTCATTGTTTCAAAAGTTCCTGAGTTGCTGACAGTGAGATAAAGAAGATGTCTTTGATGATTGCTGTGATTGTAATCAGTGGCTTCTAGAGGTCATATGTGACCACTAGAGGGCAGTGTTGCTATAGGAAAGTAACAAAATGTAACTAGGATTGTTTATTTTTGCTGTTTAGTGAGTGATGGACTCTGTTTCCTTCATGTCTCTCCTGATATAAGGTAAATACAATTTATCTAAACTTAATACATTCAAGGGACCTAAATCCATGTGTGTGTGTGTGTGTGTGTGTGTGTGTGTGTCCCAGGTCAGACAACAAGGTGACAGTCCACTTCATCAACAGAGATGGGGAGAAGATCACAGTGAAGGGGTCACCTGGAGACTCACTGCTAGACGTCATCATTGACCAAGACCTAGACTTTGATGGCTTTGGTATGCAAACACACACACACACACACACACACACACACACACACACAGTCAATGTTGTCATGGACCTTGACTTTGACAGCTTTGGTTAAATCAATGAACCTGCAATCACATGCAGACTTTCACCTGTTTTCTTTCTTTCTTTCTTTCTGTGACCAAAATACACTCGTACATGCAGATTTTTTTGTCATTCTCCATCCTTTCATTCTCCCCTTGTCTTACTGCTTTTCACCTTTTCTCTCTGTTTCCTTAAAACACTGATTTATCTCTCTCTTTATCTCTCTCTCTCTCTTCCCTGCTCCCCCTGTTTCTCGCCCTGTGACATCACAGTGCGTTTCTGGCGTGATAAAACCTGTCTTGCATTGCTACAGCAGATCTATGAAAACAGTCAAATGGCTGTCTGTCCGGAAATGAGTAAGCTGCAGTAGATTTGTAATGTTTTCAAAACTGTGTGTGTGTGTGTGTGGTGTGCGTGCAGGAGCGTGTGAGGGAACGCTGGCGTGCTCCACATGCCATCTGATCTTTGACGAGGACGTGTACAAGCAGCTGGGGCCGGTCACAGACGAGGAGATGGACATGCTAGACCTGGCCTACGGCCTCACTGACACGTGAGGAACACACACATCAGACCTGCCCCAATGAATATTCACTATAATATTCCTATAGTATCTTATTGCATCCCCTGTGTGTCTCTTACACAATAGTGATGTATTACTGTCATTAACATAAGTTATGGTATAATGCGATACTGACATAAGATACCACTATATGCCAATAATGTTCCTGTAATGACCTAAAGTTTTATATTATTTGTATAATCTTCTAAAATGTATCATAGGATTGCTATAATATTTACAGTAAAATAAAAAAAGAAGTATTATTTATTGGACACACAAAAAACATGAACACAATCTTTATTCCCCTCTATAGTCAGCAGTACATTCAATTATTAAATTATCATTAAAAATACTATCTTAAATTCAATGAAAGTTCAGTGGTCTCTCTGGTCTCTGTTCCTCTCCCCTCCCTCAGGTCTCGTCTGGGTTGCCAGATCTGCCTGACGAAGTCTCTGGAGGGCATGGTGGCCCGGGTGCCGGAGGGCGTATCGGACATCCGACAGAGTGGGGATGGATCCTCCTAACCGGCCACCGGCTCCCGAGAACGAGGACGCAGACGGCGTGCGGCCGCACCCGGTCAGACCTGAGGGTACGACACGTGTACACAAGGCGGGAAGTGTAAATCTGTCAGTACCGCCAGTTCTGATTGGCCCCCCACCGGATTGTTCTCCCCTCATTTTTTTTTCTCTAGCCAGTTAGAGCCATCTTCGATAATCAGGAAGAAAGAATACATGACCGCACTCACCATTCTCTTCAATTAAAAATCATCAACCACATTGATAGAGGACAATTAAAGCTGCAGTAGGTAAAATTTTTTTAATGCAAAAATAAATCTGTCTTGACAGTTTAAAGTGAGACAGTTTAAGTGTGGCTTCAGCAGTCAAGAGGGACACTGTTGATTCTCCATTGACTCAATTGAAATTCTGCTGTCACGTATGGTCATTTCTTCACCCACTGGAATCAAAAACTTAAGTGAAATCCAAACTATGCGAAACTGCGAAATTTTAATTGCGGGAATAATTTTAAATTCCCATAACGAGCCTAAAAATTTCAAATTCTCAACCGTTTTTTCTAGGAAGCATGAATTCTAAAACACATTTGAACCCCCCTGCCTGTTGAACCGTCCTTGAATGGGAGTGGCGTCCTGTATTATTTATTCATTCGGTTGTCATTTGGAGGATCCAGCAGCCAGCCGGTCAGCATTTTCTACGGTACAGACGAGAGTACATTTCACACCAGGGCAGCGTCCGTCAAAACCATCTGTTTGTCTTCATCTTCCTCGAGAAATCTTAAGCCACCTCGCAGCAGTTTTCAGCGATGCAAACTGTTTCTCACCTGCCGTCTTTTTGTTAGGAAGTAACCAGCTGTCTGTTCTTGATTCTTTTACCTTTAAGGGAATGTATTGTTTTATGTTTCTTTTTATTTTTCACATACTCAGTCTGCACACTAATGGGCGGTCACAGCTTTATAGACAGGAAACAATAGACCTTCATATAGAAAATGTAATGTGTCTCTTTTCCTTTGCCTCTATGGTTGCATTTATACAGAACAGAAAGAAATGATTTTTTTTGTACATACAAGATATGCCTCCATTTCTTCTTAACTCTCAGATGCTTGGACTTTACACAGCAACAACAGTCCAGATTATGTCAGATTAGAGATTTTTCACAGGAGGAAAAGGAAAGAGGTGAGGGCATACCATGCACTGAAATTCAACACTTCATGTTCTGTGTATGCAGCCATATTTATTCACCAAGGAAAACGGACACAGCTCTAGACACCTCAGTGCAGCCTGTGGACTCCTGACTGAAATATGTGAATATAAATGAACCAACACTGCTAGTAATGCTGACTGATGACGATGTTGCCTTACAGATTGTGCTGATGCCGACATCCCCAAGCATATCTCATTTTATTCTGTTGTATTTAGTATGTTTACCCTCACTGTTAGATACTGCTCTGATCAAATCTTTCATGTAATCAGATAATTTCATATTCATGTGATTGTACATAACTAACACACACACATACCTGTGTATAAAGTGAGAAATAATGTAATAATAAACAAGATCACCTTTCTAACGGCATGTTGAGCTCTTGGTCTGTAGGTGTTATAATACAGCGATGGATAACCACAAATTTCAATTAATGAGCACACATTATCCAGATTTTCCGCTCATGGGTTATTTTATTTGCAAACGCACAGTTTTAGGCTTAATTATTAACAAAGCATATGAATACATGGTAGAAAGGAGGCATAGAAAATGTAAGAAAGCAAGAGTCCTGAAGCCTATTCAAACAAAGGTTTGAGCTGCATAAAATATAAGCTTGAAAAACACGATACAACACTCAGAACGCACCCATTGTCCCCCTCAGGGATCAATACGAGTCATCTTATTTACACAACATTTGGATATGATGCAAACTGATACAGGCGTTTGTGAAAAAGGGAAACCACATTGTTGGCAACAGAGTAGAAATTAAGTACCTCATTACTGTGCTACTGTTAGTGCCAGAATCTGTATCTATCACATAGCGCTGTAAGAGAATATCGATACACATTGCATTGATTTTTAATTAATAGTTCATTAATAGGACATGCAAAGATTCATGGCAGTGATTCATGACTATGCAACTTATTTTATGAACTACTTGAGAAATTAAAAACAGGCATACACATGACAACAGAATGTGAACCTTTAAAGCAGGATCTAAAAATATAAACTATCTGTGTGTGTATATTCTTCTGCTGATGTAAGCAAATGTTAAGTCCTTTGCTCATATTGCACAAAAAGTAGTGCTATGATGTTGGATGTAACAGAGACTGTGATAAATACAAATGCAGATCCCGCTATTTGCATAAAAAAAAGTAAACTTGTTTTTTTTTTTTATTCAGAGTTATGCGTATGATGGTGTGTTCTTAATACTAAGACAGGTTTCCAAAACTGTCCATATGTATTGTATCACCAGATTCTTGCCAGTACACTAAGAAGCATCTGATAGGTCCTTCCTTACAAATAAAGACATTTTAAAGAAACAGTCTCCTGACTGGACAGTGACCTCACTACCATCAGCACTATAGACCTTATTCATCATGTGTGACCAGGCTATTTTCAGAGCAAAAGTTCCCTACAGCCAGTAAAGTTTGTCAATGGCAGGCATTACATAATGATATTCATGTACTATGGATATCCATTATTAACACTTTAAAGGAGCACTTGGCAAACAGCAGTAGCAATATCAAGGGAGACTTGACAAAAGCACAGATTGAGGGTAATCAAATGATTAATCTACACAACACTATGTGATAGTACAATCTTAGATATGTTACATTCCCTTAAGCTGCTAATCAATCATGAAACAAAGCAATGTTCTTGATCAAAGTATTTTCATTTGTGATAGTATTCAGGTGAGTTGTTCTTACCTTGTAAATTAACTGATCAGATAATCTTAACGCTATTAAAAAGCTGATACATTTACTTTGTGTAAAAAGCAAATGCAAAGTGAAGTTCTATGCATAGGTTAAATGTACTTGAGCTGCATTTATGCTACAGGCTGAGTGACAAAAGCTCACCCTCTAATTATGTCCCACAATGCATTGAGGCTGCTCACTCCACACCCTTTTATGTAGCACAACACCTTTTGTACACACATTTCTCAGAGGCCGAGCTGCTCCAGAGGCAGAAATAATCTCACTGGCTGAGTTAAACGTCAGCGGGCAAAGTCAAATAACCGCAGTTTTTCGGCATAATGACACATTTCACATGTACTGATTAATATTAGGCTGGGGTTGATTTATTGGCTTGCAAAACTTAGTTTTTAAGGGTCTTCACTATTTTAGTACTAATGGGTCGGTAAATTGATTTAGTGGGATTAATCACGTAACAGATTTAGCTCCTTTTATGTGACTAATCCCTGTGCAAATTTTATATTATAGATAAGTATTTGTGTGACACCTCAAACTGTCACAATCATGTTTTTATTTTTTTATCATTGTAAACTATATCTTGAGGATTGACTTTGATAAGGCCCTTTTATTTCTCAGAATGACGTACTAACAGTAGAGAGGCCTTGTGATAGTAATAATCATTAATTATAATGAAATTAAAGGCCAAAGCCTTTTTTACATCCAACTTTGCTGACAGATAATTTAGGGTCCAAGATCAGACAGATTTAATTTAAGGAACATTAAAATCTGCTACCAAAACACTCCATCTGTTTTAACAGCAATGAGAAGATCATTTCCGTCCACACAGATTCATAAAGTGGGATTCTTTCTATATGTATAATTTTGGCCTTGAGGACATTCAAGTAAAACTCACACACATGCACACATTCACTTGCTGTTAAATGCAAAAGCAAAGCGCAGCTGTAGGCATTTTTAAAGATCTACCTAGCGTCCCATGTGTTTTTAAAAATCTCCCTAGTCTTGCTTGGCATATACAGGTATAACTACTTGTCTTCCTGTATGTTATAACAGCAAACAAAACACATTATTTCTGCTCCAGTTTGCAGACCCAGGCAAAAACATACTGCAATATATGGTTTCAAAAAAATGAAAGTGCATTAACACTAGAAAGGCCAATGCCTTTTAAGGGTCTAAGAGAACACCAATGAACAGTCAACTATAACTACTATTTCATTGCGTGATTTTGAAAAAATGATCTCGGAAAGGGACATTGTGAAAGCAGAGGTATTTCATTGCTAAACTGTATAGCGGCAGTCAAAAGCCAGAGCTTGGCCTTTCTAGTGCTTATCTTGCTTACACCGGAAGATGCTACATTAAGGATACATTGTAATAAAATGGATTGCGTAGCTCAGATGCTGTTAAAATCTCTGAAAACTTATCTCTTGTCATGCTGGGTTACCATCAGACGTAGGATTCTTCAGCAAATAGAAGCTGGTCAAAGTCTGCCTCCGCCATTGGATCGCTGCATCTCCTTAGCCATTCCCTGTGATTCTCAACCAGGGCGAGTGCCACCTGTTGGCCGCTCTGGGGGTTACTGCGCAGGTGGGATGAAAAGTAGTCCTGCACTGCTTTGGTGGCACAGGGGGAGAGGCAGAAACGGGGCTCTGAGGTCCCTCCCTGAGAATCTGCCTCGGAGACCTTCAGTCCCGGGTCGATGGGCAGCCACTTGCGAGCATTTTGCCTGTAGAGACCGTCCAGGTGGAGGGCGGAGGTTCGGTCCATAACTAGACGCCCAGGCTCTGAGGCCCGTCGCTGGGAAAGTCTGGCTTTGCGTTCTTGCTCCACTCCAGAGTTACTTTTTTGCCGCCTGAACAGGGACAGCATCGGCCCGCTCTGCCTGTGAAATACAGCCACTGGTGGTTGCTTGAATTGGTTTTTGTCACTTCCTACTGCTTGGCCTTGATTGGTAACATCACTTCCTGTGTCAGCAAGCTGCTGGGAGGCCTTGGTCGGTTGCCAAGTGGTTAGCATGGAATCAGAGGGACGGAGGCAGGGGGACTTGGGATACTGGAGGCTCCCAGTGGAACGGTGGTGGGATGGGGGGCTGGAGGAATAGTGTTTTGGAAGCTGAGGCTTGGTGGGTTCCTGGCCAGACTTCGCCTTCACTTGGCCACCTCTTTCCTTTGTGGGTCTGCTGGATGGGTTTGTCTTTGGGTGCTCCTTGGACATCTGTTTTCCTCCTCCCTTTTCCCCTGTTCTACCTTTCTCTGGGTCCAGTTTGCCAGGATGGAGCGACTTATCGCTGGATCTTGCCTATTTGTGGACACATGTATGTATGCATGCATGTTTATACAGAAGACATACAGATACAGAGAGCAAATCAAATATTTCTGTTGCTCTGAGACTTGAACACACATTCAACTAGAAAGGTCTTGAAGGTATGTTCTGACTTCACTGAAGAGTCAAACCTAATACATAAAGCACCAGACTGAGATGCTTCTACTCACCCCTGTTGTGTCTTCCTCATTCTCTAAGTTGTCTTGTTGAGTCAGCGACAACCTCCGCCCTTTCTTCAGCCAGGAGTTTGGATGGAGGCCCCCGCTGCTTTTCAAGGTTCCCCAGGGTAGAGTCTCTTTAGCTGTGGAGTCTTTTGGGCTCCCCTGGTCTGGATCTCCACCAGAAGACAGAGCAGAGCCAAGGGCGGAAGGTGTGGAGGGGGAGGAAGTGAGGACGGAGGCTAGGGGAGAGGGTACAGCCAAGGATGAGGAGGTGGAGTTCGGAAGGTACGCTTTACTTGGGCAAAGCCCTCGTCTGGTCTGCCAGGTCTGGTCGCGGAGGGAGTCGAGGGAGTCAAGGGAGGAGCGAGTCGGGGCAGGTGAGGTCGGGCCAGAGGAGAGACTAGAAGAACTAGCCTCTAAACCGAGTAACCTCCCACCATGCAGGCCGAGCCCAGACTCACATCCACCCCTCCTCTTCAGGCCCCGGGAGTGTGCACGTGTTTTGTCACCGGACCCTTTGGAAAACTCTTCATCATTGTCTTCCTCCTCATCAGTGAGGCCCTCGTTGCTCCCCGAAAGGCACGCTCGAAACTCGGCCACATATGCTATAGCCGGCTCAGAGCGTCTTCTTTGCCTGCGCCGACCATCCAGGGACAGGGAATCCAGGGTGGACAAGTCACCCATTAGTCCCTCCTCATTGTGGCAGCCCAGAGCTGAGTCGGGACCCTGTCTCCTGCCTCTGGTTTTCCCCAATGGGTATAACGTAGCAGAATTCAGCTTGCCAGGTTGGCCACGCCTGTGGTGTGTATCTGGGTCGGTGTCTTGGTCGTAGTCGCTGAGTGTGAGAACGGAGTCCAGGCTACCCTGCAGCGGTTTGATTTTAAGGCAGTCCTTTCTGCCAGCGAGGGCCGGCGACCCACCGCTGCTGTGGTCATCCAACTCGTTTTCTAGACTGTCGTAGGACGAGTCAGTCAGAGGGTACTGCCAGGCATCTAATGAGCCAGAGAAAGACAGAAGGGTTTGACAGAGTCAAGGTGTGACAGAATGAGAGAAGTCAACTAAAAACGATGCACTGATAGATTCCTTTGTATCATCTGAACATCCTCGATACTAGCATTTTATAATCAGATTTATTATGTCTTTGTTCTCTATAGGACCCCCTTCACCTAAACTGATTTTAACATAATTTTTGATCAGATTGCACACAAGTTCACGACAATAAGTAGCAGTGGTGTCTCTGAAAAAGGATCAAGACAATCTCAAATCTTTTTTCAGAGGCTTCTCAATAATGAATACCTGAAACACTGAGTTACACTGAGTTTTTTTAGGGAGGGAAATGCCATGAAGATAGTCATATTTAAAAATAGTGAATATTGGACCACACTAACAGTGATTAGCCAATCTTGTAGTCCTGCTTTCTGTCAACTCTTTTACCAGAAAGAAATAAAAAGGTAGAAAATTAAATGTATAGTACATCACCATTTGCATTATAAAATGCTACACGCCTATAATCTCACATGTAATCACATCAGTAATAACTTGTACCAAATACTGAACACTATGCAGGTGATGTAATGAAAGAAAAACAACATTACACTTACAAATATGTTCTGGCAGTACAAATGTCAAAACATTAGATTAGAATGATTAGAATTTCTTTCCAGTGAAGTTCCTCTGCAATGTACCTGATCCCATCTCATCAGCCTTGAGTCTTTGCGGAGGTCCTCCGAACAGGGAGGACGGATCCTGTCCAATAATCTGCTGACAGTGTTCGATCATAAACTTCACCAACTCACAAACCTGAAGGAGAAACGAGGAGGAAACCAGTAAGGAAGACTGACAGCTGTTTCCATTCTTTGTGGGAAATTATGAATCAGATTCATAAAAGTGCAAAATGTGAAAAATAAGTGAATCAAGAACAAAAACAAAAATATAAAGCATACAACATACAGCTGGGTTGGTTGTTGATGTGAAGACACATATGGTTAAGCTGCATACAAATATGAATATGAATCATATGAATCAAATACAGAACAGGAGTAAACCACCCACTTATTTTTAAAAGAAACATTTAAGTGCTGGTTTCTGGGGATTTTTAAACAGCCTGTAACCTTCTGATTTTCCATGAGCATCCACATTTTTTCCATGACATTCATACTACTGCTATCTCCTACTATCTGCATGCAAAGTGCATCATTTCTGTGCAGTAACCTGTTACAATGCCCGTCAATATAAAGTTATTTTCTTATCTCGACTTTGCTCTGTTCCCGTCACTTACACTGTTGAAAATGTCAAGCAAAGTGACTTTTCTAAAATTAGACCTTTTTCCCGTTCCATTATGCCACTGGGAGACATTCCTACGAGGCTGACGTGGCTTGAATGTGTTACATTACCCTGCTTAATCCTGGAACTATCGAATACAAAAGGTCCACATTACAAAAATGACATGAACATTTTCATCCGCTCAAATTTGTAAACTATAAATCTGAGAAGATAATGTTGGGATCCCAGGCCAGCAGTCATTAATGTGCTTCCCGAGGTGGAGGTTTTATATAATTAGCACAGCATCTCTGGGCATTTGATCCACAGTTGCTTTCTTGGGACTTCTTTGTTGTTTACTAAGGCCTGCACAAAACTATCAAACGGCTCTTTGTAAAAATAAATAGAATGCAAGGTGCCAGACTTAAAACTGGAACTAGCCAGAGTTGCACTGGCTAATGCTTTCATACCCTCTCAACCAAAACTGCACGGGTAAAAATCATTAAATGGAGCTGGAACAGAACAGAACATCCCGTCTTCACCAACTGAGATGCATAAATTACTAGTGTTAATATTTGATGGTCACTGATGGGAAATCTTCTCTTCATCACGTCCTCTCCGCCACATCGAATGAGACACTGTGTTCACTGACATCAGTGACAGGATTTCTGGCCTATGAAATGTGACCCACCTTCTTCGCCCCCTCCCCCTCCATTCCAGGACTGTAAGGGCCAGGAGGCCACAGCATGCTGTGAGCGATGCACACTGATAAGTTGAAACTGGTCATCAGGTTGTCGGGGGCGTTGCCTTGGATACCATGCAGCATGGCGACCAGGTAGCGCAGCAGTAAGGCGTTCTCTTTGGGCAGTCGGCCTATCAGCCTGCAGGAAGAGAGGCGCTGTTATTAGGATCAATTCAACACAGTTTCACCTACTGACACACAAAAGGACCAGGACAGTGCAAGATATTCTATGTACAGTGGATTGTACATACTACAGTATGAATTCATATTGTTATTCATCTGACATCTGACTGTTCAGACAGTATTTGTTAATAGTTATCACAAGATTCCAATCGCAAATTATGTCTTCCGTTAAATCGTAAGGTCTGGCCAATTAACATTAATTTAATTTTCTCACATGTGATTGGCGCACCAGAATTACTGGCCCTATTTCTTCCACACAAAACTCTCCTTTTTTTTTTTTTTACAAGAGTGAAACATGACTCTTCAAGGTCTCTTCCTTCATTTTTTGTGACTATTAACAGGGACCAGGACTGGCTTCGGCCTTTGAAACCAATGGGGAAGATGGTCCCTCTGTTGCCCTCTATGATTTTACTAACTTTACTAAGATTGGAATGCTGATTGTGTATCAACCATGACAATTGAACCATAGATATCAGATAGATATCAGATTGTAGCAGCAATACCATCTAAAAATAAGACACTCTAGTAACATAATTATAAAACCTTAACAAATCTAGTTAAATGAGATTATATCTATGATAATATAATCTCACCTAACTGACTTCTGTTCTAATATCCAATCCATGTTTCTACACTCACCAGTGGCTCAATAGCATAAGAAACAACCACATATTCAAACAGCCACTACATCAATACAGTAATTACAGACTGTCTGAATGTTACCTCTTGACGTCTTGCACCTGTTCCTCCTCCTCATCCTCCTCTTCCTCCAGTACGTCCATCCACTCCTCATACATCTCAGCACACAGCAGGCTACCTGGGATGCTGCGCAAGAAATCCTGCAGATGACACACATTTCCAGGATGTCATATATTACATTTCCTTGTATATACAGTATTATTATATTGCCTTGTATTGTTAAATGAGAAAACGTATCCACCTCTCCAGAAGATACCCTTGGGTGCTCTAAGACTATAGCTCCTATTTTATAGCAACATACCAGACACAGGTCAAAATATCTGAATATGGTTTCAAAAGTGATGATTTCACTGCTTGATTTCACCAGCCCTTTGGCCTTTTACTTTAGCGGTTCTTAGTCCAGGTCAGTGCAAGAGTTTCTTCTTGAGCTCGAGTTTCTTGGCAGAAACTTAAAACTTGATACAACTCTCAAGGACTTCTATTATGCTCAGATCTGCTGATGTGAAGGTTTCAATTCAAACAGACACACACACAGCAGGTTGTCCTGTTCTTTTGCACATCTAATATTTCATCTTCCCTCTGTGTTTTACATGTATAGAAATACTGATAAATGAAATTCCTTGTTTAAAAGCTGCTTATGGGCAAGTTTTATGCTGTGCTGCTTGCCTCTATTTTAACATAGCCCTCTATGTTTGTCACGTCACATGATTCATACAGATGAAAGGTTAAATATACACAGAGAGTTTTAACTTGCCCTGCAGAGGCATTGTGGGTTTAGAGGTGCGTCAGCTTCCATTCAGAGTTTCTGCTCAGGAAATGGCCGACAAGCACGATAACACCAGTGTTGTTGTGTCAATATTTGACATTGTTTAAGCCCATGTGCAGAGAAGCTCTCCGTTGTCCATACAGGTAATACGTGAGCATAATCCAGATTAAAATCACAAGCCAATCTAGCCGCCCCCGTTATGAACAGCTTGTCCTGCTGCCTGTAGCATGTCACACCAGGGACTAAAGGCTGAATGTGGCTGCAGCAGATTACATATGTGTGTACAAACATGGGCCGGTCAGAGATACAACACAATATACACACAACAGCATACATACATGCATACGCACCACACACACATGGCTAAATTAATTGTGTTGACTAGGAGCAGCATTTGAAGATGACTGTAGATGCAGATATCCATCCTAAAAATCCATCCACTTGCCTGGTAGAACTTAAAAAACTCCGACCCACAGAACTTAACAGCATTTAAATTTCAACTGGTAACCAATTTCATAACCAATTTTGTCCTGTTTATAAACAAAAAAAACCCATCACCTTTGATTAGCTTACTCTAAGTAATTCACTGTGTTTGTATGAAGTATATTTGAAGTCACAATGCTGTGGCCTTGACCCTCCAACTGACTGCTGCTGAATGTAAATGTAAGACCTCGTCGACACTTGGACTTAACATCCATCTTGATCCAATCACAAGTGGACAGTGCTAAGTACCGGTGTGAATGCGGTCCGTCAAAACCACCTTCAGAGGTCACAGTCAGTACGTCTACATGCACACAAGACACCAGGTTACTTTGAGCGACAGATTTATGTCAGGAAATCGGGGGACGCGTTTACATGTGTTACCTGATTACTCAAAAACCCAGTATACATGTGGTCTCCAATAATCAGGTTTCTCTCTACGACTTCTCTCAGCTGGAGGAGAGCTTTGCACAGCCAGCTGCTTGTGGGGATTTCCCCGAGCTTATAATGGAGAAAAAAACAAAATTCCACACATTGAAATAAATAGCTCCCAAATAGCTCCCAAAATTTATTGGAGATGACGTTTCGACCCCTGCTGTTCTGATTCTAATGAGGATCTTGTGCGTTCAATGTGCGGACTAGTTGTTTTTTTTCCCACTGTTTGCTCTCTCTGTCTGCCATTTGAGCTTCATTGGGATGTGCATGCTCCATTTTTCTGATTTCCCCAATTTCCTTATATTTTCATCCGAGGTAACGCTGACATAAAATTATTAAGCATTCTTAAACGAGCATGTAAAACAGTTTTTAGTCGCCCCAGAGTTGCACTTTGTCGTGTTTAGCATGTCAGTCTCCTTATCTGTTCTCTTTTCCTGCACATGCGCACACGTAAAAAGCCATTCAGAAATATGGGATTACGTGACCCAATAATCGGGTGTCTCAATCAGAAATCCAATTGAACAACCTGATTTCTCCTAATCCCTCACCCCGATTATGGAAATGGGATTTCTTGCTTACACGGCATTTCAGGACTCAGATAACTGCCCATACTGTGAATAACCCAATTATTGAAGTGCATGTAAACTTAGTAACTGGGCCGCACAGCGTTTGAAGTGTGATCGCTAATGCGTCTCAATACCACAACACCAGAAGACCAGCTAGTCACTGCTTTGTTAATGGACCAAGGATCAGAAATAGGGTGGGTGGGGAATACAGAGGAAGTTGGGGTAAGGTACAAAGGAATCAAAGTCCAACCTTAAAGACTCCAGCGATGATGAAGACATTGTCTCGTGTCAGAGGAAGCTCAAACAACCCGGCGTCCAGAGCTTCTCGTAACTCCCTGACGGCTCGAGCCCCGGCCGGCCGCCGGAAAATCCCTCGGGTCCATGAACCCTCGTGGTACAGAAATACCAACATGTCCTTAAGAGAGAGGAGGGTCGGGATGGGGACAGAGAGAATGAACAGAGGGCTGACTGGAGGTAAGGAAGTAGTGGAGGGTATTAACTTAATGAAAGTCAGCTTACCTGCATTTTTAGACTGACATTAATCTCTATAATATAGACTCCTAGAATAAATCAGAGTACTTTCAGACTAATGCATGTTATGTGTATATAAGGCCCTCTAGTGGGAAAAAAAGCATTTATCATGTCTAAGTTGGACTGATGTTGATATCTGGATGCTTAGCATAATTGGACAGGCAAGGACTTCAATCTAGAAGGCTGCCACCCTCAAACACTCTTGCACTTTTAAAAGTGCATTTTGATTTTGACCTGTTTCTTTATGTTTTGATGTCAGAATGAAATGTCACCCTCTTACCAAATCAAACTTTTCAGTATAACTAGTTGCTCTCTGAAGAAATAAATCCCTCCTATTTCTTTCTGTTCATTCCTATGTATCAGACACCTCCTTTATTCAAGGTAACAGGAACATTGTTACGGCCTTTCCTACTCTTTATTTTTGGTTGCTTGTAATTTCTGGTGAACTAGGAATTGCTACGTAGTCAACTACTGAAGAACTGCCAGTCGCTCTGGATATGAGCATCAGCTGAAATGCCTTAAATGTAAATGCAAGTCACTCATTTTTCCTACTCACCATGACTGGCTTGGGCAGAGCGTCCTCTGTACAAACAGAGCTGAGCGGCCGACCGAACAGGCAGCCGGTGGGGGGATGAGAGAGGGACATGGACAACTCATTGAGGTGAGATGAGGAGCCGCGCCAGAAGGCCCAGTTGATGAGGGAACGCCTCCTTTTAAACGGCTTCTGAGACGACTCTGAAAGAAGACACATTACTGGTTTTATTTCTTTGTGAAAGTAACATTTTCATATAAATATATGTCTTTTTGCACCTATGCATTCTTTTGGATTGTTTTGTTAAAATCACCATTAGTCTGTTCTGGAGCAAAATGACAAACACAAGTTACAAAGAGATTTTCGGGTGGAAACGAATTGGGATTTCTTTGGTTCAATCAGGAAAGTTGGAGCAGGCAAAAAAGGAGGGACTGGGTGAGACAATCCTGACCAATAAAGTGCTGCTACCCTGATAAATTTGCTGATTCATGTTGGAACTGGTAAAGACTGGCAACTATCTATTGATAAGTGTTTGCGCATGACACTTCTTCACAGATAACAACATAATTTACTTATTTTCACAGACCGTAGTTAAATTTAGCTATGTTAGATATGTCTGCGATAGCCCTTCACTGGTGTTAATTTAACAAGCTAACATGAAACATTTCGTGAGTTAAGCTGGCTAACGTTAGCTACAACAC
>OMLF01026311.1:0-35522 GCA_900302615.1 Holocentrus rufus | reverse complement strand
CAGGACAAAAGTAAATAATGATAATAATAATAAATAAGATAATTAAAATGATGCGGCGTTCACAGGGTTGAGTTGCTTCACTCTGCAGCTTCCTAGCCTGTAAAAATCATTTCCCACCATTTCAGTGTTTAATCTCCATTTAATTTTTCCACCCATCTGATCTTTCCTGCTGCAGACTGGCAGAAACAAAGTCGTCTCGGCACGAGGGTCACTGACTTCCTGTTAAAATCCACTCCATCAAAAGTGAAGCTGATCCGTCAGAATCTCACGTCAATGATTTTCACTTCCTGCCAAATGAATCCCAGCCGTCTAATCAGCCCGAGCTCAGCAAAATGAATGAGCCAGACTGAAGCCGTGACTGTTTCTGAAAAGTGTCACTTTTCAGATTTAATTCAGTCAATTTAAAGAGAACCATGCAGGAAAACAAGCAAACGTCTTTATCATATATGATGAAGTAATCACAGAAGATGCAGCTAATCTTCATAAAATACAAACTTAACATCCTTACTAGTTGAGCAATTAATGCTGTAAAACACATAATAATAATAATAATAATAATAATAATAATAATAATAATAATAATGATAATGATAAAAATAATAATAATGATAACATTGTAATGGTGTATCTGGAAAGTGAATTCAAAGCTCCTCTGGAGGAAAAGCTCTGACCAGCCAATCACAGCATCTGGCCTGATAGGGGGCGTGGCCACCAATCAGTGTGTTGCTCCTGCTCATTAAAGACCAACACATGAGGCAGAAAACACTGCCCTCTAGGGGTTGAAACATTCAGGCATGTTGAACTTCTGGCCACACCCATTCAGTGATGTCACAGCAGGTATTTTCAGCAGCTGTCAAAGGGGAAAGTACCTCTGGCTACCAGGGCTGGGACGCTAACGCTTATCTCCCTGTTCAATACTGTCATGATACTTTGGTGCTGATTCAATATGTATCGTGATGCTAAAGTGCTGCAGGTCTGTGAGCTTTGTGATTCGATATTAAGATTTATTGCGATTTTTGTTTGCTTTTTAACACCAGACCTTGGGGAAAAGTTTAATCCTACTGAGAGACTGTATATCATGAGTCATGCTTTCAAAACGACACACAGCAGCATCACTGCAACGCTGTGTGTGAAAATAGTCAATAAAATTTACAGAATGAGTGGAACATGTAGACTTTTTGAAGCAAACTGCTACAATTAGCTGTTCCTGCTTATCAATCTAGTGTCACCATACTCAGGTACTGAAAAAAAAAAAAAAGCGATACTTGAATGAATCGGTTTTTCCACCCTTAGTGGCTACATACCGGTGTTGACTCACGACTTTTTTTTCTTTTCAGGCCAATCTGAAGCGTTTTATGGAACATGTGCATCAGAAGAACGTGGAGAAAGTCTCCAGATGGTTGGAAAAAGGCCTCGACCCCAATTTCCACGACTCGGACAGCGGAGGTGAGGCGATTCGAAACACAACAAAACTGTAAACACACTGTGTGAAAAAACACACACACTGTATGTGGATAAATACACTGCTAGTTTACACACACACACACACACACACACACACACACACACACACAGAGAGAGAGAGAGAGAGAGAGAGAGAGAGACAGACAGACAGACAGACACACGCATGAAATGTGAGACTGCGCACTGAACGATGCCTCCACGTTTTTTCCCCTATAAACAACTTTTAAGCTAAATAATACTAAGATGAAAAAACACAGCAGTAACAAATGTCTGGAATATCTGATTATTGAACTGTACCTGCGGTAGAGTCCATGGTGTTCTTTGAGAACCTGTAATCCTAAAAGATAACAGAATCAAAACAGAACTTTTAATTCCACTGAACCTGTGCTCGCGGAGGAAAGTTGGTGCGTAGAGAGAGAGCTGCAGGCGGGCAGGCGGGAGAACAGGGAAGTAGCCTGTTTCTTACATGTTCTGACAGCCAATCGCAACGCTCTATCGACTCACACAGCCAATCACAACAGCGCAATGGTCACCACGTGCGGGGGATACTCCCCAACCTCAATAAATTTGCAACACGGACATTCTATTCCATCATCAAACTAATCTCGTTTTTTGTCGTCGCCAAAGGTTCAGTCTTTTGTAAGATTTGACAAACGTCATCAGGCGAAATCAATTATATGATTGAGTCAATTAATTTGTCAGTTGATGAGGTGTTTGTTTTGTTCATCCTCATTGCAAACTACCACGTGTTAGCTTGTAAGTTAAGAGCCAATTCAAGATGTCAGTTGATTACGTATGATGGATTTGGTTTCGATCAAGTTATTTGATGCTAGGTACAGACGTCATTTGTAGCTAAAGTCTCTTTTTAGTCTTCTTGTTTTCGTTAAATTGTCACTTGTGCGGAGTTAGAATCTCGCGGCTAGTTCAAAATGCCAGTTGGATGTTTATTTGCTTAATCTGTCGTTTTAGCTAGTTGAGTTGACTTGTAGTCAACGTTACTGGCACGTGGTCTGTCACTATAGTTAGCGGAGGCACGCACGCCTTGATCACTTAAGGATAAACGCACGAGACACCGGGGGACGGGACAGAGACCATGGAGTTTGAGGAGTCGGGCATCGGAGAGGAGTGCGGGGTCTTTGGATGCGTAGCAGCGGGAGAGTGGCCGACACAGCTGGAGGTGGCACAGGTCCTGACATTGGGACTAGTGGCGCTACAACACAGGTAGGTAAATGAAGCCCGCAGGGCGCCAAAAGTATGTGAACACTGCCCATATCGGGAAGTGGTTTTCAACCTTACGCTGGAGAGCGAAAAGAGGCAGTAGACGTATGGGTTTATTTGGGAGCATCTCCAAAAGACAAAACATAAGTAGAACATTCAGGACCACCTGGCCAAGGTCTCCGAATGTTATGTCTAAAAAATACCACCAACTAATCATATAAGTCGTAAAGTCATTGTGCCACTTATCACCAGAAACGTTGTCGACACGCGTGTGAAAGTTATGTTAAAATATTTACTTACAAGATTTAAGGCATGTACGCGTAACTTACAGTTAAAACGAAGTTACCACGTTTCTTTCAAGGTGACTTTTTCCATTAAAGCAACCAAGATGCCCTGAAAAATGGGCTGCAAACAGGTTTACTCGAGTCAATCGCGTGACTCGAGTAAACCTGGTTATTTAAGGCCGAAAATCGACCCCTGAAAATACAGGGTGTCTGTGGGTTTCCCCGTAGTCATAATGCGTGATGACAGTTTTGAGTTGTAATCCTAAAATAACTTAGTTAGGTACCACACAAAGGAAATATTAAAACTTTAAACCGTAAACTCACTGTAGACACTGCAGTATAACAACATAAGGTAGACTAAGCTTAAACTATGATAAAGTCACTATTAATGGCTGTTAAATACCATAGACTTTCTGTAAATCCTTACAGGAATATTGTGAGACTACACACCTACTTTTCTACAAAGATTATAATTCTTAAAGATGTACAGTTATCCAGTTATATACAGTTTATCCAGCATAGCAACTTCCTGCCTTTTCTATACACTTACTGATGCACTGTTCAACTGCAGCCTTTCATCAAAACTTTGTATAATGTACTTTTATATATTGATTAAGGTTTTGTAATTTATGGGGTCAGCTGAGATTACCTGTTTGTCTGGGAGCAGATTAGGGGATGCCATTGAACAAACTGAATTGATCTCTATTATCGGGATGTGATCCTGCTCTTCTTTACATTGGAAATCCATGTTATTGGCAAGGTCAGTCCCAGTATCCAGTTTTTTCACTAGCCTGAGTGTGGTATCTGAAAATACAGCAAGATGAGGCAAAGGTTTGGATTTGTTTTTCTCAAATGCATGAATCATGTTGTCTTTTAAGATTAATAGGACATTTACGATAGGTCATTTAAAATCTTTATGGACAAGGAGAAAAATGCCAGATAGGGAGAGAAGATATGACTGCGTGGCATGTTTCTTTCCCCGCTTCGTCTAATACAGGACTTCATCATGACTTTTGCCTTTTGTTAACAGTTATGACCCAGCCGTTGACCATAATGTCATTAAGAGACTTCATGGCAAATCACGCGACTAAGTCACTGAATTAGAAATTACAGTCTTTTGATTGTGGATTTTTAACTCTTATCTTGTGACATACAAATTAAGAGGCACATTTCAGACCTTGATCCACAGCTTTCCTCTTCACTCCTCTGCTCATCGGTAAGATGTCCTCAGTATCAACCCCAGTTTCAGGAATGCCTGCAACATACAACAAGCAAACTGTTTCAAGACGACAAGACCATTTTCTTACAGCAAAAATCCTCTCCATTACATTTCACGTATTATTTCCATGATATTGGACAGCTAAATCTAGATTTATGAGTATTCTTTTGTTGTACACATATCGTCATGTGAGTTCATAACATACTGGCATTGATGCTTTTACAGACTTTGAACATTCACTTGAAGGCTCCAGAGTGTTACTTCTTTCTGGTGCTTAAGTTTACCCAGACCTAAATTGATTCTGTGGTTGCACCAGAGCGGATTGCAAAATCCACCCAGTCTCCAAACCCAAAAATGCCCCTTCCTTTCAGGAAAAGTAGTGAATGAACATTTGTTCACCTAAGAAGCACAGCTACAGAAACAGGCCTGCAAGCTAATGTAGATTGCACTGTAGTAAGTGACACAATTCCATGAATTATACCAGACATCTCAAACAGGTATAAAATCATTTAAACACATTTTTGGTGTCTTATCAGGGTCACTGTACATGTCCAAATATCTAGAAGTGTAATCAGTATCTAGTTGGAAATTCTTTGGTAAATATTGATGTATTTTGTCAATATCTGTTAACCGTAAAGAATGCCAAGTCAGTAAAAAAGGTAAAAAGCTGTGGGACACTGTGAATCTCTCTCTGGTCCAGCTGATGTCAGTGGCCGACTTTTGTAATCCACCATAGAGATCTACTAGATATGAATTATGAAATCAGGCTCACTTATGAATCTGTGCTGTTGATTCAAGCTGTGTTCCTTTCCTGAATGCAGCGTTGGTCCTTCATTGCTTGGGACGGCCTCAAGGCTTCCAGAGGAGACAGAATCAGTATTACAAGTTCTTTCCTCCCTTGCTCCTGGCATTGTATCCATTGTGTCCACCTTTGTCAAACTGACATCTGTGTTGCCATTCTCCTCACAGCCCTCCAGCATGGTCAGTCCGCCTAACTCTGCGTGGTGGTCTGCATATCCCATATTATATGGCGATCCGTTAGTTGTGCGGTTCAGAATGGCATCCACCTCATCATAGAACCTCATAAGGCGTCGTGGATCGGCGCCGTCCGTCTTTCCCCTTTGCAGGGAGCGGTACAGGTACTTGAGGTTCTTGTACTTGGTGTGGCACTGTTTCCAGTCACGTTCGACGCCCTGCTGCATTAACCTGTTGGAGATCTGGACGAAGATGTCTCTCTTTCTGGTGGAGCTCTCCAGCTGCCTGCACACGCCCTCTTCGGACCAAACTTGAATCAACGCCCGCACCTCCTGGTCACTCCAGTTTCGACCCGTGTCCGACACTGTGACCACATGGAACTGGTCAGAGCTGGATGGATCTATAGGTGATAGATAGGCATCTGGAGTCACATAAAATAGAATATTCAGCAAGCATAGATTACACATAATGTAAATCCAAACTGTATGCATGGATTATTTGATTGCAGCCTACCTGTTCCTCTCCACTTTGCTTCCATCTCCACATCGATTTCATAATCATCGCTGTTGTCATCTGAAAATAAAACATTAAGTAGGAAAATGATTATTACCTTGTGTTTTGAATACAGTGATAATATTTTGCACAGTGCAGAGTACTTACCGTCATCAATTTCAATGACAAGCTCATTTTCAGCACCTCTTGTCTGCGTGGTCTGGCCTGCTGGGGATCCCAGCCTCCCTGCTCCCATTTCTCCATCACACAGCCTCTTCTGCATCTCCTGGGCCCCGTTATCCAGTCCTCTGTCCAGAAGAATGGCCTCCACCTCATCGAAAAACTTCATGTACTTCCCGGGGCCACCTCCACTGCTACCTCCAGCACTTTGAGCGCTCTTGGCCGTCTTGTACTCATACTTGAGGTTTTTGTATTTTGTCCGGCATTGTTTCCAGTTGCGCACCACTCCGAAGCTCCTCTGCATCTGGCGGGCCATCTCCTGGAAGATGGACTTGTTGCGGAGCGTACACTTGAGGCGCTCTCGAATACGGCGGTCGGCCCAGACACATAGCAGCGCCCGCACCTCCTCATCCGTCCAGTGGCGACCCCCCTCTTCCGCCACACACTGGGTGTAAGGGAGAGCCCCGTGAATCCGACTCTTGATCCCTGTACATACATGCACACACACACTGGTTTTTATCAAATAGACTGCGTACATAATTTTGTAATATTGATTTTGATTACAAATCTGACTGGTTTCAGACTCAATCAGCTTTACTGTTAAATATACTTGTACTATAGATTATACTATACTATAGATATACTATAGATTTACAGACTTAGAGTTAGATTATAATTTTTAGAGCAAGCCAAAGTCAAGAATATTCCATAGTAAGTCACTTGGCTTGTTTTGAGGCTAAAGTAGGTCAACTGGCATGCGTGTTTGTTTTGTTTTTCTGGTCAGCTGCCTCTTTAAATGTGCTAAATGTATGAGTATTGTAATATTGTGATGGTCACCACCGCTGGGGTTTAACCTACAGTTACCTTCCTGCATTGGTATTGTGACTGAGGAGGAGTAGATTCCTCTTTCATTAGCCCCTTCTTCTTCTTCTTCCTCCCAGCCCTCTACTGGCCTTCCATTAGAGGTTACATGGGAGTCCGCTCCTTGGCTGTAGTGTGCTGATGTGCCTGCCGCCTCAGTCTTCCTGCTCTGAAGTCCCAGGCTCCTGCACTTGGCCTGACACTCCCTCCAGCTGCGCACAACACTGAGCCTTCTCAGACGCTCTGAGATCAACTCAAATGTGCTCCTGCTCTCACCTATGTGCTGAGCTCCCACTTCTTCCCACACTGACATGAGAGCCAGCACCTCTGCTTCCCCCCACTGCCTCTCCACCGCGGCATTCACTTCTATCACCTCCTTATCACCTCCTCTTTGTCTCTCTGCTCTTCTCTCCATGTTTGAGCTGACCTGGAAACGCTTTCTTTTCCCCCAACCCGTCTGTCTCTGCTGCCCGGTTCCCTAGGCAACCAGGCGGTTAAGCCTGAAAGCAACGCCTCCGTGTAGCAAAGCAGCCTCACTACTGGCTTAAGCTGTGTGGTGTGGGGGCGGGACCAACTGTAATCCGAGAAGCAGCTTGGTAAATAGGCTGAAACTGCAGCAAGACGACTCTCCATATACGGCAGCAGCTCCACTGCTACTACACAGACATCTTTTTTTCCCCCCTCTCTCTCTCCATTCCTGTTTGAATACTATTCTTGTATCAAACTGGTTTGGTGTGCCTGAAGGCTTACATCAAATAATGAGTATTAAACAAGCTGATTCATGCACAACTTCTTAAATTACAGAAAGGCAGACTAGTGAGTTGCAGTCATTTGAAAGCACAGAGGCTATTGGCATATTATTCAGACAGTTTGTTTTATGTGATTGTTTTTGTCTGCACAGGGGTCAGGAGAGTGCTGGACTTGTCACAAGTAATGGAGCCAGCCCACCCACATACACAACCCTCAAGGTAAAAATTTAACCATGCAGCACAGCGTTTTGTAAGAAATAAAAAGGACACAGAATACTTTTAATTCATGCAATCCAGACTGTTTGTGTGTACTTCCTTTTTCCTAGAGAGTAAGCTGCTGCCCTATATATGATCCATAGTGTCAATTTGCAGTGTATTTACAGCTAGAGACACACACACACACATCAAATTCAGATTTTACTCTGGTGTTCTCCTCTCCAACATGATGGCTGTAGTTTAGCTTTTCATCTGTGCACAGCGTGTGAAACTGAGAAATCAATTCTCCCTGATCCTTCTTCCTATCTTTAGGGGAT
The DNA here is from genome assembly GCA_900302615.1 of Holocentrus rufus. Classification (NCBI taxonomy): domain Eukaryota; kingdom Metazoa; phylum Chordata; class Actinopteri; order Holocentriformes; family Holocentridae; genus Holocentrus; species Holocentrus rufus. Next base: position 27,547 of record OMLF01026311.1, on the reverse strand, counting down.
GGGACTGGTGAGCGCCGCTTTCCCTCCTGAGGCCCTGCTGAAGCTGCGCTATGGTAACCTGGGCATTGGTCACACGCGTTATTCAACCACAGGAATCTCAGAGCTGCAGAACTGCCAGCCCTTTGTCGTGGATACTCTCCATGGCAAAATAGCCGTGGCACACAATGGAGAGTTGGTCAATGCTGCTGCTTTGCGCAAAAAGGTTAGCACTGCCCTGCTTCCACGTGTCCACATTGAACTGGGTGCACAACAATGGCATTTTCCTGGACGTATGCCTGTTTGTTCACCCACCCATCACACTGTGCAATCTTACAGTTTTGTTCTACTGTGCTGCTTGCACTTCATTTGACCTTGAAAAACAGATACTGGCATTCATGTGTGATGAGTATTTTACCAGTATCAAACCAGGCTGCAGCCATCTTGGTGCATACGATCTAATCTACTGTTTCTGATATGCCGAAGTACAATAACTGTCATATCTGCATGCAGTACAAAGCTTATGCAAGGATGTTGATATTATAATGTGCATTCCTCTATGGGTAGTGTATACATAATTTGTGTGTCCTGCAGGTAATGCGTCATGGTGTAGGCCTGTCCACCAGCTCAGACAGTGAGCTCATCACCCAGCTGCTGGCACTGACTCCACCTATGGAGGAGGTGGATGCACCAGACTGGGTTGCCAGGTCAGTGTTATGACATAACCTTAGTTATTATTAACCATCTTCTGCACTCCAGTAAAGTAATGCCTTTTTTTTATTATGTGATTTGCACTGCAGAATTAAAAATCTGATGACGGAGACCCCGACGTCGTACTCACTGTTGGTGATGTTCAAAGATGTTATCTATGCTGTCCGCGATCCTTACGGGAATCGACCCCTCTGCATTGGACGCGTTGTCCCCATTTCTAAACTCCACACTTCAGGTACTCAGACTTGCATACGAGTGTTACATTTTACACACCCAACTTCAGACAAACTAAATGTCAAGGTTACACATGATTACTACCAACCTCTTCTGTTCTATACACCATTTGTCCTTAAAAGACCCCAAACTCTATTACGCTGTCAGTACTCCGGCCTCAGCGTTTTTATGTCACTGGCCAGCCTTGGTAAACAGGATTTCACCAGAGGTCAGAGGTGTAAGCCTTTTGGATTAAGCACACATTCTGTTGCCCTGTCAGGTGCTGGAGAGGGGGACACCGAGGGGTGGGTTGTGTCATCTGAATCCTGCAGCTTTCAGTCCATCGGTGCCAAGTAAGTTTTCATCATCTGCATAATGACGTCCTCACTAACATGGCAGCTTGTGGTGCTGTGAGCTTTGCCCGTTTTCATGGCCTTCCTGGTGCTCAGGTATTACAGGGAGGTCCTGCCGGGAGAGATAGTCCAGATCTCAAAACACGGAATCAAGACCCTGAGTGTTGTCCCTCGACCTGAAGGAGACCTGCCCGCCTTCTGCATTTTTGAATATGTTTACTTTGCCAGACCAGACTCCATATTTGAAGGTATCACTATTTATTAACAGTACGAGTCATTCCATAAACCCCGTTCCCCCATAAGGCTTGTCTTTATCTTGTTGCAAATATATTGAAACACTTTTTAATTTAATGCATATTTTATTCGATCGTGTTACAGGACAGATGGTCTATACTGTCAGGCAGCGCTGTGGTCGGCAGTTAGCCATCGAGGCCCCAGCTGATGCAGATGTGGTCAGCACTGTGCCTGAGTCTGCTACCCCTGCTGCACTGGGATATGCTCAGCAGGTCAGTCTGCAAGCTGCTCACACTGTTCTCTGTAAAGAAAAACACACACTGTAACACACTGCACTGCTGACAGTCGTGCTGACCTGTCCTCTTGCTCTGTAACTCCGCAGTCGGGGCTGCCGTACATAGAGGTTCTGTGTAAGAACCGCTACGTTGGGAGAACATTTATTCAGCCCAACACTCGCCTGAGGCAGCTGGGAGTCGCCAAAAAGTTTGGGGCATTGACAGACAACTTTGCCGGGAAACGAGTGGTGCTGATCGATGACTCCATTGTCAGGGGCAACACCATCTCCCCCATTATAAAATTACTGAAGGAAGCCGGAGCAACAGAGGTCAGTTGTCTAGAGCTTAAAAAACTGTCAAGGACGCTACACACTTCACTTGTGTGTATCGCAGTGTTTTGACTATTGACTTGAAATTCCTCTGACAGGTCCATATCAGAGTCGCCTCTCCGCCTATCAGGTTCCCATGCTACATGGGCATCAACATTCCAACCAAGGAGGAGCTCATCGCCAACAAGCCTGAGTTCCAGGACATTGCTGGCTACATCGGTGAGTGTCCACTATCACTATTTATAGCCCATTCAGTTTAAACCTTGTGACAAATGTAGAGTGTATGTATGTAGAGTTTAGTCTAAGAAAACATTATTTGACTTCACTGATTTTTCTAATATAGCCTCTGTCTTGTGTTTTTCCAACTCTTATATGTTCAAACTTTTTAGGTGCTGACAGTGTCCAGTACCTCACTGTGGAGGGCCTGGTGTCAGCCGTCCAGGGGGGCATTGCCCAGAAGGATGAGATGATCAGTTCAAATAACAAGTCCAGCAAGAGAACTGGCCACTGTACTGCCTGCCTCACTGGAAAATATCCAGTGGAGCTCGAGTGGTAACAGCTGCAGCAAACCCATGACCAACTATGGAAGACCAGAGCTGTAACAACACTGGATTATTCCCAAACTCTCATGTTCTCCTGAACCCCAGAACTGATATCGCTTAATGAAACGTTACCTGTAGATTAAAGCCAAGAAGTGTCTGCTTGTCTCAGTACTGCTGGGACGCAAAGAAATGTAATAAATGCACAAATCCAGCATTTGCTTTTTCTGTAAAGGTGGTGCTGGAATAATGCTGCAAGTGATAATCATCCTGATGAGATCATTTTATGGTCCATGCAAACCCCTGTATTTTTTTCATTTATTTTTTTCTACTCTTTGTCGTGCTCTAAGCCTTAACCTCATGAGAACCTTTTCAGTTTGCCATATTGGTTTAAAAAAAAAAATTACAAAGCTTGCACCAAAAATAAGGTTATTGGTTTTTAAAATGACTTAGAAGGCCTTTGGCAGTAAAGCTTGGCTTACTTTTTGTTCTTATCTAGTGTAGTTTTATACATCTTTTCCTGTAAACTAACCACTGTGCACTCGACTTTCTTTTGTGTGTCTGAAAGGGTTTGACTGCTGGATGTTTTCACTTATCTTGTTTTTCCTTAAATTGTAAACATTACATGAAATAATGAAATAAATCTACTGTACCTGCACAGCTTGTCATTTACACGAAACAAAATAAACAGTGTGCCTACTGCAAGAATCTAGGTATTCTTAATGTTTTTAACTTTTTTTAAAATGTCTAAGAAACTGCATGGACAAACATGAGGTGCAACTTAATTTAGAGCAAATTTATTTAACAATTAAAAGACATTGCAAGACGACAATAAAATTATTTGTTTTAGGAAAGTGGTGATCAGGAATTATAGTGGGAGAATTAACCAGAACAAGACAAAATGAAGCCTGAGCCATGAATCCAATTATGGGGTCAATTATACTTAACAGTTAATTATATGTAACAGTAACAATGCATATAAAATAATGAAAAACTGGAATCAATACAGTGATGGACCTACACTCACCACTGCTACAAACTGCAAACTTTTTTACACCAAAATATTTTAAGCTTAATCTTAATTTTCAAGTAGAGGTGTACACTGGCAATGGGTGAAGAGATGACGTAGGCAGGACCTTGTGCCCGAAGTGTGCTCTCTGTTCAGCAGCCTCCTTCTAGACGTGCTGGTAAAAAGAACGATGATTAAAAAGAGCACTGAATAGCTGTGAGGCTGGAAAGAAACGCACACATTCATTATTACCTGGGAGAGCAGCCACTTTGCCATTTTTCTTTGCCAGGTGAACCTCCTGTGAAGTGGAGAACATAATGATCTTAGGAAATAATCACGATCATAAGAATCAACATTGCCTCACGCTCTACAAACTGACTGTATTCTTCTCTCTAGAATGACATGGGAGAAAATAAGGAACTAATAAATAGAGAATTATTTAAATGTTTTGGGGGGTTCCCTACCTGACAACACTGATGAAGACATCAGCTGGGCCTGTGTCATCCATCCTTCCTGACGCGTGTCTGTTGATGGATGCTGGGTGGTGAAAACAGCAGCCATGACACCTTTACTTCGCCTAGGGGAAAGGTTGTCATGAGACGGCCCTGCTTCAAAGGCAGAGAGAAAGCGATTGAGCATTTCTTTGCCGTGGCGCCGGGACCCGGGGGAATACGCAAAGTACTCATCCCTGGAGCGCTTGGTCTGCGGATGGCCGTCCCACTCCAACTCCCTGTTGCGCTTCCGCAGAGCCGAGCGGTGGGGAGACAGAGCGAGAGCTGCCAAAGATGAGGAAGAGTGGCCTCTGCTGACCTCAGAGCTCCTAGCACACACGCGGCAGGGAGGGCCATTGGAGAGAGATTTGACCTGGCAGACAAACTTGTGGTACAGTTTCTGAAACTCATCCTCCAGCTCCTTGGGGGAGTTAGGGACCCTGCGCGGCAGAAAGGACGAGTCGAAGGAAAGGCGTCGCTGGAGCTTGTGACGGCCTGCTGCTGAGGATGACTGAGGCGAGCTGAGCTTTGGATGGGAGAGAAGATGTGAGTCTTGGGGATAAAACCTCCTTGGCAGTATGGTAGACTTTTGCAAAGGGGAGGATGGAGACGCAGACATAGATCTGGGTTTCTTGGACTCTCTGGAAAAGCCTCCCACATTGTCTGACTTGGGGCTTCTGCACAAGGCATAAGGTGATCCAAAATGTCGTTCCCTGCTCAGCCTTGTTTTCAAAGAACTTTGCCTGACTGGGGAGCAGGAGATGTTGGGGCTTTCTGTGACGGTTGAGGTTTCTGTTACGTACAAAGGTCCGCCAGCCCTCTGAACTGCGTGTGAGGGGAGAGACAGACGGTCAGACCTCAGAGGTGGATCCATGGATGCATCAGCTGTGGGATAGCAAGGTTTTCTGGGACTGCCGGTGAGATAAATGGGCTGTTTTCTCTGCTGCGAAGGGGAGGAAAGAGCAGATACTTGAGACACAGTGAAGGTCTGGTTCAGGGACATCTCAGTTGTCTCAAAACCCTCCTGTGCAGACAAGATCCCAGAGGTGCAAGAGAAATCCATCACCAGGATGGGCTGATGCGGATCTCTTTTCATTGGGCGCTCCTCCCTCCCAGGAGACTGCTTCTCTACCTGCCAGTCCTGCAGGTTGGTGAAAATGCGCAACGGAGATCCAAGGGCAGTGGCAGTCCTTTTATTTGATATTCTCGGTAAGTCCCTGTTCAAAGAGCTGTTGGAAGATCTTTTGAGCACGGCTTTGCTGTTGATCGTCACTTCCGGGTTGCTGTTGTTGTGTCTTCGTGTGATATTTAAAGTGTGGTTTAAGTTGCTTCTATTAGACTGCCATCGCAATCTGCGGTACCTCCTCAGCACCGAGTCAGCAGCCTCGGACGCATGCTGGCGATCCCAGGCCCTCCCTATTTGACTGATCATACTGGGGTACAGCTCCATCAGAGAGCAGCCTTGACTACTCAGAGACCTTTCAAGTTCCTCATCCTTATCCTCGGGCTGGAGCAAAAAGCTTCTCTGACTCTCATCCAATGAGCTGACAGTCAGCTGCGAACTGTCACTTGAAAACATCTCTGTGGGATGCAAAGGAGAAAATGGTTAACTAATTTGAACAACAATAATAATAATTGATGTTTTTTAACTCACTCAATTTCACATCACTATTTCAGTTTCTGCAGATTTTAACTGTGACATTTTCTTGACAGGTAACATGTTTGCTTATTGCTTGCTTACTCTCACCATTAGGTTCCACAGCAGAATGATTAGTGGAAACACTCATCTCATCAGCTCCACTGCCCTGATGTGAGTAGTTTAACTGCAGAAAATAAAGTGAGCCCAAGTGAAAAGATATACAATATATTCGAGACAGAATTGATTGGTAAATATAATAAATTTACCTGAGAGTCTCCTGTAATGTCCTGAGCTGCAGTGGAACAAACATAAAATGGCATTAGATGAAACATTCATGAGTACAAATAGCTGTAAATGGGGCCTCCGTTTATAGTTGCTAAACAAGATATCTACCTCTTTGTGTCTGTTCTCCCAAATCTGTCAGGCTCTGAGAAGAAAAACAAAGTTCGTTTTCAACTGTATAATGCACACTGTAAACTGAACAAATCTCTGCAGAGTTCAGTGAGGAAGTCAGGAGGGAGAGAAAGCTGCTCAAATTTCTTGTTCTATCACAAACTTTAAACTTTGTACCTGAAACATGACAATTTGAAGCTGGAATGATAACTTAGATCCTTGTTCACTTATAATGATTCATCCAACGGCTTCATCTCATAATTCTGATAAGACATATTCAATATTGAAATGCATAAAGGATGTAAAATGTAATTGATCTTTAATTTGATTACCACAACATTAATATTTAGCAAGCTAAATATTTGCTTCCATGAAATGCTAAGTTAACAATCTGCACTTTAATCCCAAAATCATGTTAGGGTTACACTGACATTCACAGTAAGAATACATGCCAAAGCAAATGTTGCTGTCCAAATATTTATAAAAACATTCCCAGCCTACTTAGATGACAAACTGATGGCAGTCCACAAAACCGAAAGGTCTTGAGAAGCCTCGGTCTGTTAAGAAGACAGTTTTGTTTTGTATCACATGTAACCACACAGCTATGCAAACCTCTGATTCCAGCTTCGACAGCTTCATCCTTGACAGCTTCATGTGCTCCTCCACATCTTCATCATGTAAGGACAGGTCAAATCAAGAGACAGTATGCAGAATTATGCCAAGTAACAATGACAAACAGGCTACTTCACTGAGAGGATGGAAATATGTAAACGACCAGTTGTGGACCAGATGTGCCAGACTAAGCAGTCAAAACTATAATAACGCAGAAGCACTAGGGGGCGTACTGCACAAAAAATACATTCGGTATGCACTAGTAAATAATGCAGTAGTGTAATACAATAATACTGCAGACAGTGAAATATAAGCCAACTTAATATAATTAACCTAATCATCACGGAATAGTCAGTCAAGGCACAGTTTTATTTATGTCATCCATACAACAGCCACTTGAAATGAATGTGCACATTAGCAAAAACGACTTTGGTTAAATTACCTGTCATTTTTGTAGTATTGAGGTCCAGCTCAACCGCCCCATCATCACCTTGCAGTTTTGAATACTGTCAAGTGCAGTTGCATTCGTTAGAACACCCGATTGTGAGGAAATATCGACATTCAATGAATTTAGTAACTTCATTCTCACCACTAAATTCATCTATGATAGCTAATGTTAGCCTTCTCCGGTTCTCCAAAGCACATGTAGCGTACACAAACCTTGTCGATAATTCGCTCCAGTGTCCTTTTGTAGATAAGACCATGTTGATACATTCGTTCCTTTATGTAACCGTCCATGCTGGAAATTAAAACAGCGTTTTCTAGATGTTTAGAAATAGCAATGAACAAAACACGCAAACTAGCCAAAGCTAGCTGTCCCCAAAACCAAGGGCGGGATTTGAGTTCGAAAGTTCCGCTTCAAATGGCAGCAGGTGATTGGACGGGACGGCAATGGTGCTTTCAATGTTCCCAAAAGAACTTCGTAAATACGAAAGTACCTTCTGTGAAATACAGAAAAAAATGGAATATGAAGGGCAGTGTCGCAATTTTGCGATACCCAAGTTACAAAATATGACAATCAGAGGTGGATTTTCAGTAAATGGTGATAAAAATGATACATACAACAGATTTTGGCAGATTAATAATTATCACATCCAATGCATATACATTTCTCGTTACCTTTCTGCTGCTAGAGCACACATAAGCCTCTAAATGAGCTCTGTTTTGAATGATTGATAATATGAAATAAAATATGCTTTCAGGGGGCCTATTGTGACATTACAAAAGTCCAAAGCGCGAGAATACGCGGCAAGTCGGATGTGCGAAACCGGTAAGTATGAGCTCACGACAGCTACATGAAAGCAGCACTAGGGATACGTAATGTTTTCGTTGGAAGTGTCATCTAAACGCGACAAAACAATCAGCGTACAACGCGAGCATGTTTCTTAATAATACTATAATACGTACATGGCATGTCTTAGTCTCTATTATAAGGAAATAGTTCATAATAGATATAAATAGAGAACGAGTGGCTCGTCTTTACGCGGCGCAAATAGATGGATCCGCCAGAGACTCTGCAGGAAACTGTAGCCTCAGCTGCCTCTCTGCACCTCACCAGAGTTGCTGTCACATTTGACAGGGGCTCAGCGTCTGGAAGCCCTGTGTCCCTGTTATACAGTGATGTTGTTGCACTTAAAGATGAACTGTCATATCTTCTGCGGCAGCAGTGCTTTCAGAATAATGGTGTGATTGCGTTGTATTGTCATGCCGATTTATATCTGCCTATATGGATTCTGGGGTGAGTTCACTGTCAGATATCTTTTACAGAGCCAAAAGGTTAATGACAATAGTATTCTGAAATTTTCATATTTAAAGGAATTTGGTGGACATCATTTTAAAATTATTGGATCTTATTACATGGCTTTGTTTAGTAATCAAATCTGACTGGCCAGTGAAATTTCATGCTGAACAGTGTTTGGCATAGTAATCATATCATATCATATCAAGTACTGTTTAAGCAATACCTTAATGAACCATACCTTGGGCTTAAAAGGTATTACCAATTAGTTACTGAAGAGTTAGGGAGAAAACACTGCAGATTTTCGCAATAGGCTTTCACAATAAGGCTGCCTACTTTCTATTAAGAAAGCACAAACGTTTGGATTGCTGGTTAGACATTGAACTGCAGGCTACTAGGTTGTTTGTTTAGGTTTTTAAGGTTGCAGTCCTGCTGACTGTAAATGACTCTGTCTTATAACAAATCATTTTTAATCCAGGGTTAATGTACAGCTGGCACCCAGCTGTGACTTATTTTAATTGGGATCACAAGTCTTCTTCCTCTACATTGAGGTTTGTTTTGTTTCTACAGGATCCTGCAGGTGCCTGCTGCTTATGTACCACTGGACCCAGATGCTCCAGGGCTTCTCTCTTCCCGCATTATGAAGCAATGTGACCTCCAGTACTGTGCCCTGCAGAGTGACCTGCTGGAGGTGAAACATTTAAATGAGTTCAGACTTTACAGAATTACACTCTTCTGCTATTATTTTCATAGTCAAGAACACTTTCATGCAACTATTGAAGCAACAGAGAAAAGTTATGCCCACTGTTTCAGCTTCCTCCAGTACTCCAGTTTTCCATTTACTGTCTGCAGAGTAATCCTAAGAGCTACATCTAAATAGCTAACAGAAATAGGAACATTTTTGCATCATAATCATTTGTTAGATTTTTTTTTACTTTACCTCTTTTGTCCATGTGTTAAGATCCAAAAATAATTTAATGGATGAATAATATTCATGTTGATTTTCATTCCTCTTTCAATTCCAGCAATTCCAGACAACTCTCTCCAGATACCTCACCATGGAGGTTTGTGTTGTGTTGGCCAAGTTCAACCTGACACTGATACGAGTAAAGCTGCTGCCAGCTGCCGCACACAGCCAAGGACCAGAACAAAAAGGAACTGAGAGGCTGGATGATGCTGATCTCTGTGCTTCAGTTACGTCGACAAAGGACACCGGACGGGGAGATTTAGCCTATGTTCTACACACATCTGGAACAACAGGGCTTCCAAAGATTGTGAGGGTGCCACACAAGTGCATAGTACCCAACATCCTGCATCTCAGGTTAGTTTGAAGCACAAGTCAGTGCTTTTGCCTTTTTGTCACTATTGTTTGTTTCAGAATGATATTCATAAATGTAACTACTGTACCAGAGAACAATTGTTCAACATTAGCCCTCTCTGCTCAGATCTTTGTTTCAGATGAGAGCAGATGATGTGGTATTCCTGGCCTCTCCCTTGACCTTTGATCCATCTGTGGTAGAGATTTTTCTGGCTTTATCATGTGGCGCTCAGCTGCTCATCGTCCCCACTGTGATCAAGAAAATGCCCAATCGGCTCGCTCAGCTGCTGTTCAAGAGTCACAAGACAACAGTCCTACAGGCAAATATTCATTGGATAAGTGTAATTTATCAAGCTTTGTATCATCCTTGGAATGGCCAAGACAATTTTTCTGTCTTTTCTTCTTTCTACAGGTGACACCCACCCTGCTTGGCTCCTTTGGCCGTGATATTCTAAAAAGGGAGGTTTTGTCTGCCGGCTCTTCGTTGCGTGTGTTGGCTCTGGGGGGCGAGGCCTGTCCGACACCGGCTCTGCTCAGGAGCTGGAGGCATGAGCATAACAAAACTCACATCTACAATATCTACGGCATCACAGAGGTTTCCTGTTGGGCCTGCTGCTACAAACTCCCAGAGAGTCTTCTTCAGTTCAGCAGTCAGTGAGTGTCCGCTGTTTAAAAATGTTCAGAGCTCTCTGAATGACTTAAGCGTATTGATTATAAATCAGCTTCAGTCAAAGCTTTTCAGTAACAGCACGCTTTTAACACTTGTACAGAGTAGCATCCTCTGTGCCTCTCGGGGCTCCTCTGATGGACACGACTGTCGAAGTAAGAGATGAACATGGCCGCGTTGTCTCAGAGGGTGAAGGGCAGGTGTTCATAGGTAAGGGAAATTTAATTGACATACATATAAACACCAATAATTTTGAGCTTAACAAAATCCACATAACTCTTCATGATGTCTGTGAAGGTGGAAAGGACAGAGTGTGCCTCCTGGATGATGAGGTGTCGGCTGTCCCTGGGACAATGCGTGGCACTGGAGACTGGGTGAAGGTGAAGGACACACACCTGTACTATCTTGGACGGAGAGACAGGTTGATCAAACGCAACGGGCAACGACTGAACTTGGACACCTTACAACAAGTGAGATGTTTTCACTGTCAGTCTGTACATCATACCTTGTGGGAAAGATAATTATTGTAAACTTATATTCACTGTTTTTAGTTTGAGTTCAAACAAAAAACTTCTAGATAATAAATAATATAAATCCAATGCAATTATTGTCACAAAACAGACAAAAGTGAAACCACCGTACACTACAAAATACGCATTGAAACACACATTGAAAGTAATAAAAAGGCAGTCGTGGTGTACCATAGCCTACTGAAAGCGGTGCTAATGTGGCATGTGCTGTATATATATATGTAGGTTTACAGTTTATCTAGAGTATATGAGATCACTTGAAATAAACTCCTTCTCACAGGTGTGTTTAGGTGCTCTTGGCATCTTGTAGAGTAAGGCTGTGAATCTTTAGTTTAACATCAATTCAGTTCACAAGTCACAAGTTGGTGATTCGATTTCAGAACAATTTTTTATAATTTTGGTACGATTCAATTTGATTCAAATTTGTAAACTGTAATTTGATTTGAATCGATTCCAGTACTATCCATTAATTAACACAACAGTGTAAGACTGGGCTGTAGTTTTATTTGTTTAGTCCATAGGTCTCTTTTGCTGTTTTGATTTTTTTGAAATTGTGAATGAATCAGTTGACTCTTCATATCAATTCAGACTAAAATTAGAGCGACCCAATCAGTTTTGTTTTTAACAGATCAATTAATTTGAATAAGCAGAATATACAGTCCTCATTTTAAAGTGTGACTTGGCCAAGAGGCAACAGCACACAGATAAAACATAGATGTTGAGAGAGAGAAGGCATCAAATCCAGTAGCATAGGATCAAAAGTCACCATTTAGAATATCCAGGGTGTTTACCAATGAATATTTTAATTAAATTGAATAAAATAATTTATGAATTTGTCTGTGATGCTTATGTGTCCTCCTCCAGGTCATAATGGGTTTGCCTCAGGTGGAGTCCTGCGCTGTGGGTCTGTACGAAGGCTTTCGGCTGGTTGCCTTTGTTGTGGCTTCCACATCTGGAGACCAAAAGGCAGCTTCTCCTCTCCCATCTGTGCAGCAGCACTTGGCACCAAGTCTCTCAGCCTCAGGTCATCATCGGAGAGACCTCACCTCCTCCTTCAAGCATCAGGAGGAGGAAGGCGCTGCAGACAGAAACCTGACCAGGACCGTCCTCAGCCAGCTGTCTGTGCTGCTGCCTGGCCACAGCGTCCCAGACACGCTGGTCCTCGTCCCAGCCTTACCCCTGTCTGCTCATGGTGAAAAGACATAAGACACACAGGACAAATACCTCATTCATTCATCATTTTAGTTTACTTTTACATTTTAATGTTAAGTGACCCCGTTGTTCATAAAACTATTGTTTGGCAGGCAAATTGGACATGGACGCGCTTATGAAAATATACCGAACCCAGAGAGAACGTTTAGAGTCTGATACTTCACTTGAAGATATGGCCAAGCTAAGACAAACTCTTCAGTCTTTGTGGCAGGTATTGACCATTTTTCATTACTTTTGACTGCATTTAAATTATTTCCGGCTTGATTTTTGTCTAAAGTGTGAACTGATCATCGACAGGACACTTTAGGCCTGGCTGAAGATGCAGCCATTGAGGAGGAATCCAATTTCCTCTTCAGCGGAGGAGACTCTCTGAAGGCGTTGCGTCTCTGTGATGACATCGTGACGGCCGCCGGAGTGACCTCACCAGGGCTTCTGGAGGTCCTACTCGACGGCACCTTCTCAGACGTCCTGCACCACGTCGCGGGAGTAATACTGACGCCGCCAGTCGAGAACAATTCACTGCCTGAGGCCAGGAAACGACAAGCAGATCCTCTCTCTGCAGCACCAGCAAAAAGAGAGCGCACTGCCCTTCAATCTGAAACAGCTGCCGAGAAACTGCAGGGAGTTGAGGTTTCTTTTGGGAACAGGCCTGTAAAAGTCATAAGGAGGGCAGGTGAGGTGGTAGAAATAAAGATCAGGACAAGTAAAAACTCTCAGACCGACACAGTGGAGCGACTCCAAGGACAAGACTCCAGCGAAAAGACAGACAAAAATAACAGTCTGACAGGAGGTACCACTGAACAGGGTTTTAGTGGTTCTAGTTCCCCCCTTGCAGAGGCCCATGCTCTGGGACTGAGTCTGAGCTGGTCCTCAGACACAGGCAGATGTGTGGACGCCTCCCCGGTGCTTTTAGTGCAAGGAGGCAAAGACCAGAGCTCAGACAAGAGCAAAACAACAGTATTCATTGGCTCCCACTCTCACAGGATGCAGGCGCTCGACTTGGCCACCGGGGGGCTTCTGTGGGAGCGGGTTCTGGGAGACAGGATCGAAGGCTCTGCCGCTGTGACCCCATGTGGAACTCTTATTGTTATAGGTCAGTGTCAACAGTCTGAACAAAACACCCCCGAAAAGAACTTCACTGTATATTATTGTACTTAAATTCCTTTGGGTTTCTCAGGTTGCTATGACGGCCGTGTGTATTTCTTGTGTGCGGCCTCCGGAGAGACCCGGTGGGCGTTTCAGACAGGGGACGCCGTGAAGAGCTGCCCTGCCGTGGACCCGCTCAGAGGGCTGGTGATAGTGGGGTCACATGACGGGCATGTTTACGCCCTGAGCCCACAGGTCAGTCTGTTTGACATACAGAGGTGGAGGAAAGTAAGCCAAAAAAAAAAAAAAAGTAAACTAAGGAAAACATTAAGGGGCACTTGGGTACACAATATTCCTGGATGGCCTTTGTATTATCTTGCCATATTTTGGTGGAAATAGATAAGATAAATGTATTTCTTTGTTTTTTTTTAGGTTCAGCAGTGTGTTTGGAAGCATCACTGTGGGGGCGGAGCAGTGTTTTCCTCCCCTTACCTGCACTCTGCCCTCAGGCAGCTGTATGTGGCATCGCTGGGAGGGCAGCTGCTCTGTCTCAACCCTGTGAGTGGAACTCACCCCCAAACAGACCAATATTTTTGAATGATTTTGTTCATTAAGGGGCATTTTGAGCGAGGGTCAAAAATGGCCTTTTGTTGCCGTCTAATTTGTGTTTTACTTTGACAGGATAGCGGAGAGGTTCTGTGGACGTACACGAGGGAGACTCCGTTTTTCTCATCGCCGAATGGCTCCTCTGGTCATGTTGTGATCGGCTCGGTGGACGGAAACATCTGCTGCTTCAGTAACATGGGAAAACTGGTGAGAAGCAGGGCTGAGACGGGTGTCCTTTTTCTGTACGATGTTAATAACATGTCTGAGTGACCCTTGCACTGTGTGACACTCTGCAGGTTTGGCAGTTTTTGACCAAAGGACCTGTCTTCTCATCCCCGTGCGTCACACCAGACCAGCAGAGGGTTTTATGTGGATCACATGATGGCTGCCTGTACTGTTTAAACTGCGCTGACGGCTCCTTGCTTTGGACTTTTAAGACTTGCGGCAAAGTTTACTCCAGCCCGTGTGTGTTTGATGGCCGTGCCTTTGGCAGACGCGGCGTTCTTGTGGGCTTGGCCTCCACAGATGGCACCATCTGGATCCTGGATGGTCAAGATGGACTTCTGCTAGCATCACTCACTCTTCCCGGGGAGCTGTTTTCTTCCCCAGTGGTGTGGGAACAGTCCCTTGTGGTTGGGTGTCGCAATGACTATGTGTACTGCATCGAGCTGACAGACAAAAAAGACACAGAAGAATCTCTTGCATTTTTGCACTAATTGTGGAAATAAACCAGGGAAAAAAAAAGGTTTGACCTTGTGGTTTCCGTAGCACACGACTGTGTCGGAGCAAGCAGGGTGCTTTGGGAGAGCAGGTTTAATTAAGTTTCAGTGTTCAACATCTGAAACCTAGATGAGGGAAATAATGAGTCCACAGGCCTTTGGTTCAGACATCAGTATTTAATTTACATTATTCATAACATTTTCATCTCTTTAAGAATTTTCTCATGAATACCTCTAAGTGGGACAAAAAAGTGCAATTATTACCAAACATTTTTGTTACATATAACACTGTGTACACTACACTATTGTGCACGACCAAAGTTAAAAACAAAATGACAAAGTGACTCAGCCTTTGGGGCATCTTTCTGACCAAAGCTCTGGTAAAACCTTTGACTTACATACATACTTACTTACATACATACAGATCATTATATTGAGAAGTGAGAAAGGTAGTGGTAGGAGACGAGAACGCTGGAGTTTTGTAGAAATGCTTACATCATGTAAGGCTAACCAGCTCATATCACATTTACGAGGAAGTGATGGCATAAGCCTACAAACACAGTTGTGTTACAGGAGGACAGCTACAAGGATTGTATGTTACAGCAAGCAGGTAGTCTCTGTCTCCATAGCAAAGCAAAATCCATATTACATCATCACAGAGTAGTGAGGATCATGTGCAATTTCACTGTAAATGCCCAATAACACTTGTGGTCTTCAACGCGTCTGTGTCTGGGTGCACCCACTGTGTGATTATGACAGATTTTATTAGTGTTGCTTTGCAAACAGATTCCGATAACTTTATAATGGCAAGTCGTACAATAGCTTCTTTGACAGCTATCACAGTCATCACGGACACAGTGAGAATTGTTATGCTAAGTACAGGTTTTGAATATGAGTAAAAAAAGGCTCCTTTTGTACATCACAAACAAGGCTCAGAGAAGAGATACAGTATCTATTGTTTCAATGTAGTTAAATCCATTGCTTGAGATAATACCAATGAGGGAATGTGGCAGAGACGATGCCTGTAACACTTCCGTATGCGGTCACAAAAAGATTCAACAGGGTCATGTTGGGTTATTGTTACTGTTAGCCCTTAAAACACGATTCTGAAAATTCCACCTCTGTTGATCAAACACTGTCATTTTTCAGAGCTTTGAGTTCACCTCTCTGTCACAGAAGCATTTCATGTGTTTAGCGCATGACCTATTTACAACCATGGTGACCCCATTGGCTACAAAAGCAAAAATGTTGGGTTGGCTATTGCAATGGTCAGCCATGGTTGTGATTGGCTGCTGAAGGTTCTGCGGTCCCCGACTGAAACGTGTTCAGGGTTGATAGCAAACGCATTTGTTACATCTATGTCTTCTTGGGACTGCATGATTTCATGTGTTTGTATACAGTAAGTGCATGCTTGCAATAATTGTTTAGGTATAGATGTGTGATTGTGTTTTGAATAATTGAATGTGAAGCGCACTTTAACATTATAATAATACCAGCCAGTGTATGTTTACAAGGTAATTGAGGGCATTTCTTGTTTCATAGGGTCAGGAGGGTTCTAGTGGGAGGAAAGGACAGGTGATGTTCACTGTTGAGGTGCGTCACAGTCCGTGGGCAGTGTGCAGTCTCGATGCAGGCCAGAGCCCAGTCCGGAGCTGGGGGTCGGTATTGGGGATGTTACTTGATGATCTGCGGGCAGTCACTCCAGGCTTTGGCCTTGCGTTTGGCCAAAGCCAGCCAAGCTGGCTCTGTGGACACCTGGGGAGAGTCACTGGACGGGAAGCGCTTCGACACCTCCTTGACAGCAGGTGGCGACGGTGTGGAATCTGCAATCTCAACTGAAGCACCAAATGCAGAGCAGAATTTGATTACAACTCCATCCATGTTACTATAAAAGACTTATTAGACCCATCAATTAAATTTCAAGTTCATGTTTGGTTATTGGATTTTAGCCTGTGTACATAATTAACAGCAATGCAGCATGCAAGTAATATTTTATCTGTTCCATATAAATATAACAGCTGCAATCGTAGAATATTCAAACAAAATGCACTATGAATATGATATCTGAGTTTATTAATATCTTTTTGACTATTACTATCCTCACCAAGCAGGTTCTTACCAGTAACAGAGCTGGGCAGAGTGTTCGCTTTTTTCAGGTGGTCTCTGCGTTCAAAGCGCCCCAGGAGGCTGTCCGGTCTCTTGGGCTCTTCTGGTGTCTGAGGTTTAGAAGGACTGGTGCTTCCATTTCCTTTGCTGTCTGTCGGACTGAGCAGTGTAGCCTGCAAAACGTAAAGGGGATTTGTTTATCTGATTGCATGGGAGTAGAAGGGGGGAGGTTGGGGTGTGTGTGGGGGGGTTGTTTTGGAGCGTAACTGTGTGTGTGATGAGAAATATTATAAAATCTGGGGCACTTACACTTTCTCTCTCCCTAGACTGTTTCTCAGCCAGCTTGGCCTCTCTCTGGCTGCGGCGCTCCTCTCGGTTCTGCTGCTGCTCCCTGAAGCCCTTCTGTTTCTGCAGCGCTAGTGTGATCCATAATGGACCTGCCTCCTTCTCCTGGACCCTCGCGCTGTCCAGTGAGTGTCTGCTCTGTAGTGACGGTTTTTCTGCAGAGGTAAACAAGCATAGTGTTAATTTATACCCTATTAACACTCAAAGCTGCGTTAAGCCCTGCAGAACCAGTACATAATCTTTACACCAAGATTGTCATTAACAAGATTTTAATTCATACATGTAAATACACACTGGTGATTCCACTATACTTCATGGTGGGGTGGATGGTGTAAATGCTGAAAATGCATTTACACTATGTGACAAAAATATTGAAGAATTCCCATTACTTCCTAGAAAACAGTGTATCTTTAATAGTAACATTATGCTGGATCAGTAGGTGTAAATAAAAAAAAATCAACCAATGAAATCTTCAGCAAAAGAGCCTGCACTCAATATGGACACCTTTATTAAAGGAGACAACATTTGAACTTATGTAGATCTTGTATATAAATATAGATTCACCTATATATAGTCTGAGGTCACCCGATCGGTGAAGGAGAACATGCTGTACTATTTGACCTGATGATGATCCACCTGGTGTACATATGGTGTGTGTGTTCTCATCCAGCCCAGCCCCTCTTTTTGATGTGCGTGTACTATTCAACCAACAATATCTTCACAAATGTTTGAAATATCCCGCCCCTCGATCCATTCTGTCATATAAAACAGTTTCTCTTAACTATTGGTTTACACTGAAAGGTCCCCTTGAATGGAAATATATAAAATCAACAAGGTTAAGAGTGCCATTTCATTGGATCTTTAAATCGAATGCAAATGAAATTCTTGGTAAATTGGCAGCCCCTTTTGGTTGAGAGGCTCCCCTCAACTATCGCGTACACTCCCTTTATTCTGTCTATAAAACTCTGCATCATAGTGACCGGCCTTAATGACACTAACCTCTCCTGATGAGCTCCGTCTTTCTGTCCACCTTCTCTCTCCAGGGGATATTGATGGAGGGGAAGAAGGACCTCTTCTCCTTGGGCTCCTCTTCCACTTGGACCTGGCCTTGGCTGCTCTTGTGCAGCTGGGCCACCGCTGATGTTTCCTCGCTCCGGTTGCTCTGCTCTTGGCTCGATGAATCCGCCCCCCCTATTCTCTGGACCATGACGTCGCTGGGAACCCGACAGGCGACTTTGGGTAGCGGTGACAGGGGAGGGGTGGTGACAGCTCCGGTGGGTTTGGGTGATGTGGTGGGTCTTTGGTAGAGAGGTGGTTTGGAAAGCACTTTCTCAACCTCGCTGTGTGCGGATGTGCTGGGAGACCTTCCCCCCGGTTTGGCCCGAGATACGATGGGGGAGGCGGTTGCATGTAAGTACTTGCTAACCGCGCTCTCTCTCTGAGGCGACGCGGGGCTCGACTTATCAGAGAACACAGAGGAAGTGTCAGAGTCAGGTTCGATGGGCGTCAGAGGTGAAGGGACCCCGTCAAAGCTGTCTCCAGCACTGTACCGTTTCTTCCTTTTCTCTGTGGACTGTTCACTGTGAAAGCGGAGGGAGTAATTGGTCCTTCTCAGCTTTATGCCAAAGGGAGAGGGTTTCTCCTCACTGTCCTGGCCCCTGTCCTCTCCCTCTTCCCTGCTTTCAGAGTCCTCCGCCTCACCTTGACTCCTACCCTTCAACTCCGCCCCCTCGCCTTTGGCTCCAGGGCTGGGAACCAGGAAAGAGGGGAGGTCTTTGGCGAACATACACTCCTCTGACCCTCTCTCCGTGATGCGGACAGTTTTACTCGTCCTATTCTGAGCCTTACTGGTGGCAAGGGGCGAAGCTGCGGGGGGAGCAGCTTCTGGTGGAACGGCCTCCTTGTCGTCTGGACTCAACACCTCAGAGTTCCTGTTTGAGTCTCCAAATTTCTTTTTCGCTGGGGTGATGGAGAACTTGGCGCTGGCAGACATGGTCTTCCTGAGGTTAGTGTGCGGAAATGCAGGCTGACTGAGATCTTCGGGGCTGGGCTGAGCCTGGTTTCGGGTCGGGTCAGGGTAATCCTCGTACTTCCCCTCCTCTGCCCCCTTGAATATCTTCGATCGGATGCTAGCCCACTCTGCTAGCACCGCTGCACTGGACTGGTCTGTGGAGAGCGACGACTCGTTGAGGGATTTGGTTTTGCCGGACTTGCGGTCCGGTGAAGTCTTGCTTTTGATTGGTGGCGTTCCCAGGGCCTTTCTGTCCTCTCCCAGACCAAGCAGAGACTTACAGGCTGTGTCTTTGATCTGGTCTAGATTGACAGCGGTCCCACAGAGCTGGGCCCCGGTCACCAGGATGGCGGTGTGGGGAACGTACGGAGATGTTGGCAAGTTGGGGGAGTCGGGTCCTTCAGGAGAGGCGGCCTTGGTGCTCTCTCTTTGGTCGGCTGCAGCGGCGCTCTGGTGGCTGGAGGCGGGCGTAACAGGCGTCAGGTTGACCTTCTGGAACAAAATCTGTTTTTCCCCCGAGGAGACTTTGAAAGAGAAAGGCCTCTGTCTCTCCTCCATCTCCCTCCAGCGCAGCTCCTCTGCTCGCCTCTTCCTCTCCTGTGGGTCAGAGCCGGCATCGGGCTCCTCTAATGACAGTCTCTTCTGCTCCTCCTCTTCCTTTTTCTTCCTCTCCTCTGCCTCGAGTTTTCTCCTTTCCTCCATCTCCTGCAGCCTCTGCCTCTCTGCCTCCAGCTTTTTATTTCTCTCCTCCTCCTCTCTTTCCTCTCTCAGTTTTTTTTCTAAACGCAGACGCTCCGCCTCGAGCTCCTGCTGCCTCCTCTCCTCCTCCTCCTCCTCTTTTCTCCTCTTCTCCTCCAGGCGTCTTTTCTCCTCCTCCTCCTCTTCCTCCCTCTGTCGACGTTCCTGCTCTTCTCGCATCCTCCGAGCTTCCTCCTCTCGCTGTAGCCGCTCCTCTTCCTCTCGCCGTCTCCTTTCCTCTTCCTCCCTGATCCTTCTCTCCTCTTCCTCCCTCCGTCTCCTCTCCGCCTCCTCTCTGAACTTTCTTTCCTCCTCCTCCTCTCTGCGGATACGTTCCTCCTCTTGTTTACGACACCTCTCCTCCTCTAGTTCACGCAGCCTCAGCTCCTCCGCTCTCCTCCTGTTCTCCTCCTCCTCCTGTTGGAGCCTCTGTTCCTCCAGCTCTCTCCTCCTCCTGGTCTCCTGTCTCTCCTCCTCGTGCAGCCTCTGTTTCTTGGAGTTTTCCAGGAACTCGTGAGGCTCCTCAGCAGAGATGCCTGCTGCCTCCAGGTCCTCCTGCACCACACCAGGCAGAGACACCTCTTGGAGATCCTGTGGATAGAGAAATAGTAAAACTTATCCAAAGTGAGCAGCAACAGGCGAACCCACTTGTCCCCTTAGCCTGCTGCCCAAAGAGGCACATTTTGACCTAGCGCTCACTCACCTGTGTAAACCGACGGTGCTTACGGGAGATCCTCTGATTTTTCGGTTTGATGGACAGTTTATGCTTGGCAGCGGTGTTGTCTAAACGAGGAACAGACTGCGGGACCGCGTCCAGGTTGATGGACTCGATTGTGCCAGTAGGTGGAAGAACTCGCTTGGACCTGGGGGACTTCACCGGAGTGCTGTGCGCCCCGGCCTGTTGGGCCCCATGGACCTGCTTGTCACATTAACAGAACATTCACTTGGACTGATACACACCCGACGTGGATTTGGATGAATTCAGCATCAAAGGAAAACACAGAACCGAACAGATGCTGTTGTTAGAGGAAGTCAAAAAGCCTGAGTCATTACCTTTGGCTCTGTTTTTGCTGGCTCAGCCTCCACTTGGGCCAGAACCCTCAGAGGGCTCCGGGGAACCTCGTCCTCGTCTGAACTGCCCTCATCACCTTCACTCTTCCTCAGAGAGGGAGGCTTCTGGCCAAACTTGATACTTTGTGCTATCTGCCGCTGCATGATCAATGAAAAGAGTCAAAACTTTTCTATTCACAGAGAAAACAGAGCCGATCGGCAACTGATTCCACATCGTTACAGGACCCACCTGCAGGTTCCTCACTTTATCAGAGACGTTTTCTTGGGACATGGTGTGATCGACACCGGGCTCCTTCACTGGTTCCTCGGGGATAAAGATGCTGTCGTGGGAGAGAGCTCGAGATCCAATGGGATTCAACTCCCTACGGACATGAAAGGGCGGCTTTAGTGTTGCAACATGTCATTACTGTCAATCATTCATTAATTTATCAAGCATAATTACTCAGTAAATCAATTTACACAGAGAAAGGTATGATCTTTCCGCACATCAGCAATCTAACCCCTGTTAAACCTCAATTAAAAGTTAAAAATCCATCAAGCGTTTTATGAGCTGCATGTGAGCAGAGCCCCATGCTTCTCTCACCAGACCATATAATGACAACATGCTGTATTCATACAAGACCATTTCAGCTCTTTCAGAGTTAAATTAACACTGACAATTTTACTGCAAAGTGTAAATGGATAACTAAAGAGATCACTTTAAGAAATCAAATGAGAAGCCAGAATAAGATTGGCATGAGATACACGTTTTAGTAGGTCTCAAAGGTTGGACCAGTCTGTCCTCACTGTGAATGAGGCTGTTTTGTCCTCATAAATGACGGCCAAGAAATCCTCAAACCTCCAGTATGGACACTGAATTATTCCTGAGGCCTGTTGTTATGGCTGCTATCAGCAATAAAAAAAAACACAGGAGGAAAAACCCTAAATGTAAAAAATTAAACTTGATTTTTTAAGTTACCTCAGATTGTGATTGGTCTCCTCATCGTCAGACACAACTCCATTGCACACTTCCCCGGCTGAAAAAGTATTTAGCTCTGCTGCATCAAACTGCCTTTCTGCCTCTCTCTTCTTCCTCTTCCCAAACAGACGTCTGAAGGGCTGGAATTTGCCCTGTCGCCTCCTCTCTGTTGGCAGAAATAAACAGATGATAACCACAGTCATATACAATCAGGTCATCAATCTTTATATCTCGGGCTAGATAAATGGGACGGTGTGAGTGTCAGTGTGTGTACGTGTGTCTGCTGTGACAATGAAATGCAGTTGATTGAATCAAAATCAAACAGTTCAAAATAACAGATGGAATGAGGAGAAAACCTTGGCTCTTTTGTTTCATACTTACTCGTCTTTATAGGGAGTGGAAAGGATAAATACCAAGGTGGATAAGGAGCTCCCACAGTCAATGTACCTGTTATAGCTGCTTTCAAAATATGGTAAAACTGATCAAATCCCTGAACTGAAAATAGGCAAACATACGTTAATCATTGGCCTCTGCACTGTTCGAACTTGAGAAAAGGGACAGTGGTGAAACAGTTTGTACAAATCCACAATTATCTTTCTGCAGGTTTCCGGGAACTTTCAACCGGGTTTGACCTGTAATATCTGACCTTGGCATACTCGCAAGTTATAAACATGCACTTTATCATACAAAGCCATATCTGACTATATGATGACTCATATATGGCAGCTACTCAGTCATCTCTCTCATTTATCAGCAAGGCCTTTCCTCCCACTGTGGTCAAACTACAGCAATGGAGTTTCTATATGATGCTGAAAAGGCTCAAAATGAAACCTCTCTAATCAACCAAAGAGGTTATAATAAATAATATACTGTCCTGCTGTTGGCCGAATCATGGCTTCGTTTGTAAGCCGTGAGTTTTTTTCCCAAAACAGTGTTCATCTTTTGATACTAAGTTTGGACATGCAGTTCATATTTTCATTTCCTCATCATCCTTTAACCCAGAAAATTATAAACTTTGCCACATAAGCTAAACTTTCCCATGTGTAGAAGGAAAAAACACTCCATAGCTCCTCCTTAGGATTCTAATTATGAGATTTTTCGACATGATGTAATGAGCTTACTGTAAATAACTTCAACATCTGTACTTCTTGCTTTATTTCAGAATCACATTTCATAACAAAACTTCAGTCATAACAGCCAAACTATGCTGAAGTAGACCAAATCTTTTCATTAACTATGAAAAATGAGTATGAAGCTACCAGTGAGGACCTTGTTTTGAATGTAGTCATTCAAAACTGTTTCATAATGACTACAAGGAAAAGGGTGCACAGAGGAGCTCTTCAACACCACTGCTTCAACACCACTTTTGTCAGTTTACAAAAGTCCAGCTGTGTGTTTTGTTTTTGTCTGTGTATTTGTGTGTCTGGGCACTTGTGGAGGCCCAATGGGTGAACTAAGTGGGTGAGGTTACAAAGCTACTCTACACCACTGTGAAGAAAAGCATTCTCAGGGCTCTGTGGGTATCCCTTTCAGAGCTATAAGTAGCAACTGGTGTGGGATTTCACTCTGTATGCTGCTAACTACCCCAGAGGCATCATGGGAAATGATACAGTAAACTAATTTCCACATTCAGAATCCTGTCTCCAAATTGTGTGCCTTTGTGTTTGTGTGGGAGACTAAAGAGGTGATAAAGTGTTGTGTGTGTATTTACATTATACACTACCAACAATTGCGTGGTGATAATGACAGGCAAAAATAAGTTTATAGACAGTGTGTGCGAGCATTTCTCAGTATGCTTCTAAAATAGGCCAGTGCACGACACTGGTTTGACTCAAAGGGAACTCGTTATCCTAGGAGACAGAATGTGTTACTCATAAATCCAGACCATGGACATCACATCAAACAATCAACAGAAATCAATTGTGTCTACCCAGAATACAGTGTCAGGCTTCACCATATCTATGATAGCGTCAGTGAAATAAAAAAGAAACATCATAAAGTCAAATTTTCAGGAATCCATGCACATTTGTGGCTCTAAAATGCTTGTATTGTCAATCACAGTAAAAAACAGCAAAATGTTTCTTTTCTGCAGGGGCGCTGATGAAATCAATGGCATGATCAATTCCCTGTCCATCAGACTCACTCTCTAAAAGTGAGTGATATCATGGTGTGACACTGGTGTTCTGTTTTCCCACAGCATGCTCTCCCAGCATCAGGGCCTGTCCAGTGTTTCTGCTCCGGTCCGTGGCCCATAATGCACCGCCGCTGGCATGATCACACACTCATGCGTGAAACGGGAAAGGACACACTTTCAGCGGCGTAGCCCACTCAGCAGCACTCCACACAGAGGGGACTCACTGTACAGCCAGGGTTAACTCACAGTCTCTGCCTCTGGTTTTCAATCCTGGTTATCGGGACCTGAAAGTCCTACTTGTTTTCATTCTAGCCATTTATTCAATCAGTGCCTTCCACCTGGGATACCATGTGAAAGAAGCTGATAGAGTAGAAAACCAGTAGTACTCTGTCTCCCAAGAACCAGGATTCAAAACACTGTACTAGTTTCACAAATCTAGACTCAGTGCCAGGCAAACACACAATGCAGCAGCTTACTGTACTGTAATAGCATTACATTGTGCAAGTACTTTGTGTGATAATGTATGCAGGTTCTTGTAGATTATATGAAAACCAGCTGGTGTAAGTCACTACACAGGTGTTTATGATTTGATCTAGGCAGTGTATTGCATATTTTGGACAAATTTGACGTATTGCTGTTTTGATTGATATTTTATTTTCTTTCTTTACTACTAATCTTGATACATATCTAATGGCCTCAAAAAATAAATCTCAAGTCAAACCCATCACCACACCATGCACTTCTTAAAGAGACAGTGAAAAAAAATGGGCAAAACAGGTCTGAATTTCAAATCCATGGTGTTGCCAATATTTTAAGAACTGTCCCTTTAAGATGGAATCTAAACTAATAGCACACATTTTCCTATTTACCTGGGCCTTTGGATACGGTTACCTCTAAATGCATGTCATGCTTAGTTTCCCTGGCGTCCGTTGCCATGGTCACTGCACACTTTGGCTATGGTGAGAGAAGAAATGAAAAGGTGGACGTTATCTGCTTTATTGCAAAGGTAAGGGAGCAAGTATGAGGCTTTAATAGAGCGGGGGGGGAAAGAAAGGAGACTACTGACAGAGTAGCCCGGGCTGAGAGAAGGGAGAAACATGAGAGTTCAGTAAAAGGGCACTGCACATTCACTGTGCCGGAGCTGCAGCTCAACTTCCACGTGTCTCGCTCTCTATTTTGTTCTTTATTGCCTCCAGCTTTCTCATCAATAAAGCTCCGCTCCTTTCTTGGCTGTCTCGTAGTGTCTCTTGGTGATCTGCTTGTTCGGGGCATGACAAAGCCTCGACTGTTTTAAAAGCATAGGAAGCCCTCTGAGGCCGCTCTGTTACGGCTTGTCGGTGTGTGAACGGCGGTCTTTAAAAAGTCAAATGTACATTTTACATGACTCCTGAGTAAATGATCAGGGGACGCAGGTATTAATGAATGAAACAAAAACCGCATCCTTTCCCAATAAAGCAATAAGTAAACTTACAATTTCTATATTATAAAGACAAATCCTTGCCTGTATCTTCATCATCACCTACTATATCGCAGCTGAAACATATTTATTCAGCAGGAAGGCCCTTTGCTCTGTCTAATCTATCTGATGAGAGATCCACCATAAAGATAGACTTTGAATAACGATCAAGTCTCCTCACAGTAAAACCACATTAACCAACCTCCATAAGTGTTCACATCTTATGAATTGAGGATAACCAACTAACCACAGACGTCTCTCTGACCTCTAACTCCGTGCAGCTTACACTACACATCCTCCACCCAACACTCGACACCTGTCTCCAGCACTGCTGAGCCAGAGGTTTTCTGATGCACAGTGGAAATGTGTGTCGTGTGAAAAAAAACCACAAGCGCTCGGGGCCGGCTGTGTAATTCCAGGCTGTGCGAGACAGTACTGAGAGAGGGCGGCCGCGAGAGAGCCAGAGAGCGGCCCGCTGTCTCCAGTAGGATCAGCATGCCGTGGGCTTCCTCCCTGAGGGTGACAGCGTCTGACAGACCCTCTCAGAAATGTCTCACCCAGAATGGCTCTTTGTCCTGTCTGACTCTGGCCAGCGCAGAACAAGGAGCAAGCAAGCATTTTTGTTTGTGGGAGTGTGTGAACGCCAACAGTGTGTGTGTGTGGCAGAGGAGGGGAAACTGTATGTGGTTGTGTCTGCTGGTCTACAGAGGGATACTGTAGATGCTTTGTTATGACAGATGGCATGTATCAATCCATAAAAAATACACTTCCTTGTTTATGTCTGGCTGTTTGCTTACATGCTGAGCGTACATGTTGAGTTTGGGGCTCGAGCAACTTGACTGCTGCTCCTAATGTCGAGCAGGTGTGGTGTGTGTGTGTGTGTGTATGTGTAGCCCTATTGCTGCAGAGGACAGACTTGGGGAGCAGAGCTACAGATGGGATGAGAGAAGCACGAGGAGCGGCCATGTGCTCTACAGAAGCAGAGAGACAAGGATACAGCTGCATTATAGTATGGCGGTGGCATAACACGATGCTCCGTTGCAGTGCTGCACTGAACGATCCAGCAGCTCAACATCATTTGATGGTGACACAGCTCGGTACCACAGTGGGGCCAGACAACTACCAAGGTCCTATGGCATAGCTCAGTGCTGCAGCGTGGTGGGGTCAGCTAAGTGCCATAACCGAACAGCATAAACAGCTTGCTGACAAAGCAGACAGACGTGGTGGAGCTGTGTAACAGTTTACCTATTTCAGCTGCACAGCTCGAGATGGCTGCGCACCACTGCAGTAAAACCTTAGGGAACATCGATCTGCCCTTTTGCACAAAGCTTGTTTTACCCAGATGAACGTCGCTGCTGCCTCCGCTGGGGCTTTGGGAGAAACGGTGAAATAAATACAGAACAGAGACAAAACAGCAGGATTGGGTTTGTTAGGTTTGTCATGTAGCATCAGGTGCTCTCAAGAGAATGAGGGGACAGATGATGGAGAGAATTGAGGTTAGCATGGGGGGGTGACGTGTGGAGGTGGGGATGAGGAAGCGCTTCTGAACAACAGGACTGGGTCTGCCAAAGAAGGGGATGAGAAGGCGAAGACAAAAACAATGAAACTACAAGATGAAAGGATTTTGTCACTGTAAATCATATAGGCTTAAGTTCCAAGGCAGTATGGGAACCTTCAGGAAACCCTGCACAAGGGCTGTAGTCTCATCAGCACCAACTCTTTGTCCCAGTCTCAATCTTTGCCTTTTTCTGAAGTTTTAGCAGCCTCTGGTATCCATGGCAACAAGTTTACAGCAGCCAGGATCAAAGGAAACACCAAACAGAATCAACTGACACACCAGACTTGTCCCTCATTACTACAAACGGACTCAAACAGTGACTTGATACACACATCTGCGCAGAAACAAAAAGCATGATGCTCCTTGTGGTTTTCCTGAGTTTGAACATTTGTAAACAAGTGTCGTTCAGGACGTCGGACCCAAAGCAAACACCACGAGGTACAGTAAATAGTAAATACAGATGAGAGTTTCACAGTAATACCATGTATTAAAGACTTGATCATTATCATTAGTACTACAT
>OMLF01026310.1:31524-43317 GCA_900302615.1 Holocentrus rufus | reverse complement strand
TTGAAATGTTCAGTTCTTCAGCTGGTGAGAAAACACATTTCCACCAACACATTGCTTTGAATGAGGAATTGCAATATAGTACAGAGCCAAACACTGAGCACATAAACTTTTTTCTACAATGTCACAAGCCTAAAAAAAAAGAAAATAGCAATCAAAAATTCAAAATGTCAAACAGTCCCTTTTTGAGAAATGGCCTTTCTAATAGCTGATAAAGACAGACATCCTAAGCGGTTTTAATGTCAACTTCTCTCTCCGCCTCTCCCTCTCTCTCTCGTTCCCTCTCACTCCGTCTCTCTCATGCTACATCAGTGGGTCAGGACCTAAAATGGGTTGCAGGCCTATGTTTAATAGATCCCCACACGACCAGGGTAGTGATATGCTTTCAGCCCAGGTCCCAGGATGAGAGGCTAAATGTTTCATTTGGGTCCCAGGCTGAAAAGGTTTAAGAGCCCTGGTCCTAAATGATAGCTAGACCTCAAGCTCAGCAGTGAACTGAGGGGACGGCGAGTCCTTGGCCTTCACTCTGAGTCTCTCACCCTGGCACAGGGAAGTGGTCTGTCTATGGCTGATAAGTGGTTTTAATGTGATCTCCTCTCTCTCTCCCTCTCTCTCCTCTTTCGCCCTCCCTCTCTTCCCTCTCTCATTTCCTCTCCCCTCTTTTTCCTCTCTGCGCTCACCCTCTCTCGTTCTTTCTCTTTCCCGTCTCTTACCCCTCCATCCCTCTTTCACCTCTTTCTTAACCCTCTCTTCCCTTTCTCGTTTTCTTTCTCCCCTCCCCTCTCTTCCTCCCCCTCCTGTCTCGTTCCTCTCCTCTCTATCCCTTTTCCCTCTCTCCTGTCCTAGATGATGGCTTGGCTTCAGCAGCGGACATCGGGGCTTGTGGCTTTGGTCATCTGTCTCGCTGTCGTACTCGCAGAGAGAGAAGTCTCTGGCCTTTATGTGGAGAAGCAAGGCTCTGCTGAGATTGTGAAGGAGTCCCACCTCGTCCTGGTCAGGCAGAAGAGAGACTGGATCTGGAACTCTCTCTATGTGGAGGAGGAGAAGCCGGCACCCACACCCTACAAGATAGGACAGGTACGTTCTAGAGTTGCTAAACGATGGAGCTACTTTTAATGATTACTTCTATATTGCTCAACACAGGATCATAGGGTTATGTTATGGCCATTGCTTCTAAAGGTGTCATTTCTAATGATTGTTCTGTTGGTTCTGTATGTCAAATGCCACAAAATACAACATTACCCATGAGCCTCTGCGACCCGTACTATGGTGAAAATGCCTGCTAAGGCCCGCAAGGAATACAAATGCAAGTGCTTGACCTACGCAAGCTGTTTGCTTACATAGTGCACACATGTGGATTGACGCCTGTAGGTCCAGTCTGAGTTTTACATATTTTTTTCTACACAAGGGGAAAAACAGGTAATGTTGTGCTGGGGAGGAGTATTTAAAGATGGCTACCCTGGAGGAACATATGATTTACACGATGCTCTGTCACCGCCAGAGCAAAAACAAAAGAATTGATGGCACCAATTACTCTGCAAGATTTTCTTCATAGTCTGCCACCGTTGCCATTGGTTTACACAAGAGCATAAGAAGTTTTATCTTCTTCTTCGTTGGTAGTTAATCTTTACCAGCAATTTGAATTTAGTGCCCCTACCTGAAATCTGTGGCATTGCAGTAGATGTTTGCATCGCGTTACAAATTTTGGCCTGCACATTTTGCTATGCAAGAACGCAAGCAATGGCCCTCATGTCGTCTTCTGTGCTTGCCTATACGTTCCTTGCGTAGACTATGTAACAGACCTAAAGCTATATTGATGATCTTGTGCTCATCCAGGATCATTGAGAAAATAGTGGGTGAAGTGAGTGATAATAAGGGTGAAAATGAAAAATGCTGAAGATGTTGTTTAAGTACTCTGTGGGACACTTACTGTGTTTTTTGCTGTTTCCTTGACCTAACATCTAATGTGTAGTCTAAAAGGGCAGTGTGTTCCTTGCCATGCCTAAGGCAAAGAGAAATGTATTTTTTCCACTTTAATTTGATGGTGTTGTGCAAGAAGAATCAAGAGTGATCATTTTTTGCTAAAGATATCTGCTAGGTTGGTCAGGATAGTCTGTTTTCCCTGAAGAGATTATTAGTAGAGATTTGCTGGAGGGTTGCTGATTTGAGCCCTCGCACTCTTTGGGGAAGTCGGGATGTTGGAAGTGAAAGAAATCTATAACATAGTCAGCCCTGTTTTCCCTTTCACAGCTGAAGTCAAACAAGAAGGTGGAGACGAAGAGGTTTAAACTCGAAGGTGAGGGAGCGAACTCCATCTTCATTGTGGACCACAAGGGAGACCTGTTTGTCACCAAGTCTCTGGACAGAGAGGAGAAGAGCATATACCGTCTGACTGCCACGATGTATGATGAGAACAACAAGCTGATAGAGGATTCTGGAGACTTTGTCGTACAGGTGACAGATATCAACGACAACAGCCCCATCTTCCCCAAAGCATACAACGGATCCATCATGGAGAGATCCAGGATAGGTAAGTAGGGTTACTCTGTCGACAAAATTTTTCTTTTTTCTTTTTTCTTTTTTTTTTTTTTAATTTGATTGAGTATAGTGAGGAGAGGAGGGGGTTGGTCGAAGGGGGCAGTTTATTGACAGGTTACAGTGTCAGGTTTAATACTAGAAAGGCCAATTGAGTTTGCAGGTTTCTATGAGAAAGCCAACATGGCACGTGAAAGGGTTAAATATATTTCTAAGTACAATGACGTATTTATTGGTATAAGAAATGTCATGGAGGGTCATTTTGAAAACTGAGATATTTGAATTCTAAAACTGAAAACAGCTGTCACCTTGGCCTTTCCAGTGTTAAACCATAACATTCCCATCTTTCCCAAATCTTACAGAAGATTCATCTTGAAAAAAATAGAATATGTATGTCTCATCTCTTTATAAACATTTTTGCTGTTGAAATCAGCAATAAAATAAGGGAATGATACAAAGCGATATGAAACAATGCAATATGATACAATATCATTTGATACAATAAGATACAATATAATATGACACAATAAGGTATGATACAATGCAGTACAATAACACAGTATGATATGATATGCCACAAAATGACAAGATACAGTGTGATTTGATATGACGCAGTATGATTATGTTCTCTGTGGTGTGGTGTGGTACAGTAATATGTGATACAATACTAGTGGACATGCTACATCATGCACCAGAAATTTCAGCCA
The DNA here is from genome assembly GCA_900302615.1 of Holocentrus rufus. Classification (NCBI taxonomy): domain Eukaryota; kingdom Metazoa; phylum Chordata; class Actinopteri; order Holocentriformes; family Holocentridae; genus Holocentrus; species Holocentrus rufus. The sequence continues at coordinate 40,078 of OMLF01026310.1, read as the reverse complement.
AGCAGTTTAATTGCTCAAAGTGTTCCAACCATGCTGACAATTCCCACAACACTTGTCATGCTTTACTGGGTGCTATAAAACTCCTGTGAGCTCATTTTATCTTCTATTATATATTCATACAACTTTGAAGAAAACTTTTTAGTCAGCACACTTTGCATTGTGCTCATTGAAACCTAAGTATGATTATCGTATTAATCAGGTGAGCCAATCATTTCCCCCCTCATATTCTCTTTATGCAGGCACTAAAGTGGTTGAGGTGAGGGCAACTGATGCGGATGACCCCACCACAGCTAACGGAGAGCTCAGGTACACCTTGAGACCAGATGGGGACCGTTCTGCCTTTGAAATCGACAGCATCACAGGTAGGCTAGCTGCTATGAGGTCCACTGAGCTCGAATATATTGAGAGTGTATTGTGGGATCATACTGCAAATGGGCATGTTGTTGCAAGATTGGGGTTTGTAGTCAAATTCCATGCTGCAGAACAAATGTACGAGCTATTTTTGCAGTAATGTGACAAGTGCTAACCACCATCTCTCTCCCTCTCTAGGTGTGATCAGCTCCAGGACAGACTCTCTGGATCGTGAGACCAAGAGTCAGTACGTGGTGGTGGTTCAGGCTCAGGACACCAGAGGCATGGCTTCTGGCAGCACAGCCACCACCTCCGTCACCATCACCATCACGGACACCAACGACAACATGGCCTCTTTTACTAAAAGTAAGGAGTCGAGTACTTACACAATACATAACACTATGGTTATGATTCATGAATATTGAAGAAATAATAATGACATAATGCTACATTTTCACATTAATGTCTGCTTTGCTACTCTGTGTTGCAATGGTTATTCACCCTATAGCCAGTTCATTAAAGCTTTTGCATTTTACATGCAAAGTGAATGCAAATAAAATCCAATCAGCGCAAAAACAACATAGAAATGACTGTGTATCACCGAAGATATGTCAAAATAAAAAAGAGCATTTCATGGAAGCACAACTGGACCTACTATCCCTTTCACCATCACTTACTCATGCTAACATGTAACATAGCCTTGTCATTTGTACACCCTCCCTCATGATGTGTGTTTTCCGTCCACAGAAATATATGAACTGCAGGTTCCAGAGGACCACAAGCTGAATGAGAAGATAGGCGTCCTGGAATTAGAGGACAGAGATCAGATCCAGAACAAAGACCCTGTCTTCACCATCATCCCACCGTTTAATAATATGTTCGATGTTTTGCGCAGCCCAACCAAGGATGGCAACCTGATGCTCAAACAGGTAGGAGGCTAACGTTCACATCGTTTCTGAGGAAGTAACAGAATGGCATGTTGTTGCTACAACTTGGAAGGATTCACATGGTGTAATGTGTAGCTTATTTATGAATTGAAAATCAACCACCATCAGCAGGTATTGCATTTTAGTATGTCATTGCATTAGTGTGAATATAACTGCTAATTTTGATTTTTATTACCTTGGACTGCTGACATTGGTGGATCTTCTTCCATTTTTGCTGCCCGTGTTGACACACTTCAGCAATTCTTGACACCAAGTGTGAGATATCAGAGCCCATGAGAAATTCCCACATGTTCTGCTTGTAATCACCACTAAGATGCTGACGTGAACATTCTTCCTAGTCGGCAGGTCATGTTTGGAATAAATCCAGTGTGACGTGAATGTTGCATTAGTCAGTGATAGATATTCAAGCTTACAGCGTCTCAGGCAAGTTCAGTCTATATATACATTATTGTTCAAGCCCCAGTATGGACAGGAGGCTCAACAGTGCAATGAACCATAGAGGCTAGACATGCATTGTACATTTTAGGCATTTCACTGATGCTCTTATCCAGAGCGGCTTAGAATGAGTGCAGTGATAGAATGAGCTTAAATTCTGGGATCATCAACATTACAAACAACCAAGAGTAGTGCACAGATCAGAGACTCGACGCTTTGACAATATCTCCGAGAACGATCATTTTAGTAACAATGCATTTTCAAACATTTTGCTTTGTCCCACAGTTACAACACCATGATTACACATTGAACACAAGACAGCCACCAATTACAACAGAAAATCCAAAACTGCAAAGTTAAATGACAGTTACATGTAGCATGCAGTTCTTATTATAATCCAAGAGTCCTGCATGGGCCCCCAAACATCTACTAACCAGCCAACAGAGAATCCCCCTCCTGGTTAAGGGAGATATTCAGGCCTGCAAGGACTCCAGCAGGGTCTCTGATTTACTTTGCTGAATTGTGTTCTTCAGATAAAGTATTTAGGACATCAGAGAGCTCAGACCGCTGAAACGTATAACTAATGAAATGAGCACTGGAACCCTGTGTACCCATGCTGGCCTGGGATCAAATCACACTGCATCATCTTGCATCTTCCCTCTCATGTCTGCCCTCTACTCTGTAGTCCCTCTCATCTTTCTCATTGGCTCTGTTTACATGCACTGTGTAAGCCGGCTATCGGCAACACTGCGGTTAAGGTCTTATTTTTGTTAAGCTGTTTACACATGCCTTTGATACCCTGCGACTGAGTCTCCCTCTTGCCATGAATAAACCAGTTAACAGAATATTCCTGTCTACCTGTGGTGTCCCACCCACAGATAAAGCAGTCCGCCAGCAAAAAGTATTTGACTGAGCAGCAGGTTGCCTCTAATACAGGGGAAAGAAATGATAATCCCAGTAGCAGCAGTCACTAAGTACTGCTTGCTACCGTGTTTTTGTTGACGTGAAAATGTATCCCTAGCGCTGTGTGAGTCAGAGTTTGCACAGATGGCAAAAACCAAACGTGAAAGAGGTAAACTGTTTCCACGCCAAAGTAATCCATTTAATTTTGGAGTAAGCCAGGCATTTTAACCGGGTTTAAAATTCATAAAATTCAGGTGTAAATGCACCCAAGCTGCATTGAAGATGGGATCACCCAAACCACCTCCAGAGGTGGTGTTCCATGCTAATGCCAGGTATAAACGTGCCCTTACAGATTACTGGGGTTAAAGATTCAGTGCACTGAGCATCACGTTTCTCAATCATGGCACTGTTGAACAAAGGGCCTCTTAATGTAAAGTTACTCAAAATATTCCTGCTGTCATTGCTGTGGAAATCCCACTGCAGCCTACTGAGAAACTCTCCCTCTATTTCTCAGCAGAATCAAACTGTTTTAGAAATCCAGTCGACTTCCAGGCTGAGCTATTGTCACCAAAACCTGAATGCTCTGACTCTGTGTGCATAGTTAATGAACTGTTCTGGGTGCATAGTTAATGAAATGTTCTGGGTGCATAGTTAATGAACTGTGGGCCAGTATACATAGTTAATGAGGGGACCCATAGTCAGCTAGCTGCTTACCAAACTATAGCCAAGATCACTATGCTTTGATTATAGAAATTGTCGATAAGAACAGAATTCTTTATACATGTAAACAAATGCACTGTCACGATGATGAGATTGAGACTGGTTTGTAAGAACTTATGTAGGGACACACATGTTTAGTGTTCAGTCTCAGTTTGCAGTCTACAGTTTGACCTGTTGCAATTGAAAGGCCTTTTGCATCTCTCTGTTACACCCAGGTTTTGGACTATGAGACCAAGAACAGCTACATTTTCACCGTCCATGTGCGAGAGAACAACCTGCAGTCTCCCGCCGACAACCAGGGCACTGCTCTCACCAAAGCCCAGGTACGTACTGCACAGGACAGTGGTAGTCTGAAAGGCTTTCTCCTGGGACCTCAGCACTCCATTTAGATAAAGGGTGCACCGGCATCTCAACCAGTTATGGTTTGAGTCTAAATAAGATTCAGCTGAGGAATCAAGGCTGAGACGTCCTACAGCAGTGTCTTTTTCAGTGGTAATGAAACAGGTTTCACCCAGATTCTTTCCTTTAAACCAATGATTTGAGATGATTTGAGAGGCTTGTTTGCAAAAAAAATTAATTCAAGGCTGGAGAAGAAAATGTGTCATTGAAAGGTCACTGGTTTGAGTTCTGGCAAGGAAGTTGACCCTAGTGTAATTTTGGAAACTGTAAATGTTATTTTCCTTATCTACTAGCTATCTATTGTGCTCCACAAATAACTTCCAGTTTCTCCCAGTGGAGTTCCTCTGAGGTCAGTTGACACAGGGCATGAAGTACAGCAATGCAGGAAAGGATAGATCGTTTCATTTGAGAACTGTGGACCAAAGATGTGCATATTCCACATTAAATGTCTGTTTCAATTGTTTTAAATGAATGGAACTGAAAACAGGTGAACATCCGGGTGATCGATGTGGACGAGCCTCCAGTCTTCTCCAAGCCCATCTACAGTTTCAATGTGCTGGAGGAAAGGATGGTGAACAACATAGGGATGGTGACAGCCAGAGATCCCGATAAAGCCAACAAGAGCATACGGTAGGATCCTCACACTACACTCAGTAAAGCCTGTGTTTGTGGTATCAAACAAACATGGCTGTTGCTATTACAGTGGTCCTACCCTTTCTTTTCTCTCCTCTAACTGTTCCTCAGTCATGATCAGCACATTCTCAGGTGCCCATGTCTCAATTCAAGTTTCCCCCTCTGTCTTTCTTTAGGTATTCCATCGAAGACAAGGACTGTCCGATTGCAATCAACCCAGTCACAGGTCAGCTGTCCACTCTGAGGAAGCTGGACAGGGAGCTGGAGGCGACACACATGTTTCAGGTCAAGGCGCAGGAGGAGCCAAGCGGTACGCCACACACAGAATGAACACTTTACCCGGAAATGATGATGTATTTGAAACTCCATTGAGGCTGTCAGGAAAAGCAAACAGTGAGTGTCAGCCATTTCATCGTGCTGCTTTCTCTCCTCCTGTTTAGGTTTGCAGTCCTATGTCAAAGTCAGCATTGTACTTCAGGACATCAACGACAATGAACCAGAACTGGCCGTGGATGAGATCTTTGTCTGTGAGAACGACATGGTTGGAACGGTAAGACGTATTATCTATAATATAAACACAGCAGGCCTTGTTGGATTTATCCAAACCACATCAGAACCCCATTTAATAGTTTATGTACAACATAAAAACTAATTACTAGACTGAATTAAAGTTGAGCTTAAGCACTATTTGAACTTTATATATATAGTTCCTTCATAATAGCATGCTTTGTATAAACTTAGTACAGCATGATTTAAGTATAATAAGCACAAATAATATAAGAATATAATACAAATTTAGTATACCTCTTTTTTACTCAGGCATGACCAAAATCTATATATCTCTAAACCTAAATTATTTTAGTTCCCTACTCTTTACCCTAACCTAAGCTGTTTAACTTGCCTGTTAGTTAACCTTTTCACATGACAAACAGATGATAATAGTGTGTCCAGTTTGTGTTATTGTCACGTAATCCTTTTGTGGTGAAGGAATATAATCTTCACATTATTCATGTCCACAACCCAGAATCTTTGTTTTAAGTATTGTGCTCATTTCACTCAGACTGTTAGAGATAGAGGTAGGTTGTGTCAAGCACAAATTTATCTTGTTTGTGTGTCTCTCTGCAGGTGATAGGGACGGTGAGAGCCACGGATAAAGACGAGCAGCTGCCTTTCTTCAGTTTCTACCTGGTCAGACAGAACGCCAACTTTTCACTCATAGATAACAGGAGTAAGTGTCTGCGTGCACTGAGCACATCATTTTTCTTTCTTTTCTTGCTTGTAGCTCTAAACGGTGCTCGGGGGAAGCGCCGGTCCTGGCACTTGTTGCTACGCAACAGCTGAAAAGCCCATTTGAAGCGCAGCGCTCTTTTGCTAAAAGTTTAAATATTTTCAAATTCTGAAAACATGCTTTGGTTTTCCCGGCAAGGCAGTCTGGGGATTTAGACTGCCTGTCTGGGACGGCGAGCGCTGTCTGGAATGTACAACAGCAAATATTGAAAATAATGAGATGAAGCCGACGCTGGAGAGCGAGGGGCTCGGCAGGCTGAGATGACTCTCTCTATATTCTAAACTCATCACAGCCAGGAATGTCAAAGGAACGTATCACCCACAATGCCACTGTGGGGCATTTTTTCATCTAAATCATGTATTAAAACACTGCATGGAATAAGTGTCCACAGGGAACTTCGCCAAGAGGACGATTTCAGACTCATTAACTGTCAGTAACTCCCACTCTTTGTTTTGGGATATGCATGAGATTATGCACATAATAAATCAGCTTTGTTTTTCTGTATAGTACCCTAATGGCTTCGGGGCAGTCCAAAAAATAGCGTTTAGCAACACGTTAACTAAGGCATGCATCTATATGGATTATTATGCTTTGTACTGCATAATTAGCAGCCATTTTGTATCCCTCCAAGGAAGCATTTGCTATAATCAACTAGGGACACTAAATGGCACAAGTAAAACAATTATATGATCATTACAAATAGCCTTATAGTAGATGAAAGCCCCAGGAAAAGTGTTACCAACTGTTCTAGTCAAATATTAAAAGACTCGATAGATGAAAGCCTTAGGTACTCAATAGATGAAAGATTTAGGTAAAGTGTTACTGTCTAATTTAAGTTTAACTTGAAACAGAAACATAGTGGAAGAAAGCTAAGCGAAAATGCATGAACTTGTCTCCCCCAAGTTCCACTCTGCTCGTACCTGGAGGGGCTGACATGTTGAAAGGATGGAGGAGGAGAATAGAGGGAGGAGAGGAGAGGAGGGGGTAGGGAGTGGGAGCGGGAAAAAGAGAGCAAAATGAAGACAGATGAGGCAGAGGTGGTAGAAAACATAAAAGGAGGTAAGAGGAAGAAACACGGATTAAAGCAGGGAGAGCAGGGAGGGTGGTGATGCTAAAGAGAGGCAGCGTTTAAAGGCGGACAGGAGGCGAAAGGGAAAGGAGAGGAGAGAAAAAGAAGGGGGAGGGAGAGAGGATAGAAGGTGGGAAGGAAAGATTAGGAGCAGAGAAAGGAAGAGAAAAAAAATACAGAACAGAAGAGAGAGCACGAGAAGAGGTAGGTGACAGGTAAGAGGACGAATGTGCAAAAGGAGAGCGGAGGGAAAGAGGAACGACGAGGAGAGAGGAGGAGGACAGGAGAGAGGAAAGATTAGATGAGATCAGAGGTGAGAAAAGGGCCGCCAAGGAGGAGAGGAGCTGAAAAAAGGAAGGAGAGGTGAGGGGAGGAGATGAGGGCAGACACCAGAAGAGGAAGGGAAGATAAGAGAGGAGAGATGAGAAGGAGAGGAGACAAAAAACATGGAGATGAGGGGAGAGGAGAGCAGAGGTGAGACTCTGGCCCTCATTCTTCAAGCTATCATACAATCAAATCTCATGTCAAATTGGATTTGCACTCATTTCCCTGCAAAAATCGGTGTTTATCAAATCCATCTGTTGTAACTCCTACGATGAGCCCCATATCTGCTCTGAAAACATGTACGCTCATTTCAAAGATCTATATATTTACGTTTGCACGGGGAAAACTGATGGAATTACCGGCATTACGGCCTGCCGCAGCTTTTTTGGGTGTCAAGTTTAACATCAGAGCATTTCTCTCTGACCTGAGGATTAACACGGCACGGCTAGGAAGGGAAATGTGCTTCATTGTGGAGCGGCGCACTTTTAATTTTAGAGACAAACCACCTGGAGTGTCCCATTCTCAGCCGAAACACTGCTGACAGATAACGCAGCCGCTTTCCAAATTTTTTGCTTTTCCGACAGCCTTTAATCTCTGCCTAAAAGACTGCCAAATGAAACACTCCTCTTGGCAGCAACCTCTGTAACCAAAATGTCAACTTCTGCTACAGTAAATTTCTGTTTCTTGGATCTTTTGCTATGCTCCTGTCTTGTATCTCGCAAAATTTTTGCTGCGCCAAGCCTTCCTTTTTTATAGGCCAAGAGTTGCTAAACGCGCATTATTTTGATGATTTGATCCCACACGGTTCTCACTCCACGGCTGCCTCTGGTTTATCAATGTGATTTGATTTTCATTTTCGGCGGCGTGAGAGAGGAGGAGGCAGAGTGAGGGGGCGGATAGCTGGTTGACTAAGTGCCGGTTGTCAGTCTGGAGCCACTGTTCTCCCCTGTGGCTCGGGACTCTGGCCCTCCAAATCATCTGACAGCCCTTCACAACACTTAACACGCTCACACACTGTATAAACACACACGCACACACTCGCTGACACACGTACGTCAAGAGCCTCAAAGTGGCAGGAGAAGCCACTAAAATATTTATCGACTACAAGCTTTTTAAAACTTGTGAGAAAAAAAAAAAGGGCTTTCATTATGTATCCGGAAACCTAAAATCGGGTGAGAGTGGCGTCGATGGTGGCAGGGTTGCTGTATTCTGGGAGAGTAGTTTGTTGTGTGTCGTCTTTTTCTCTTTGTCTCGTGCGCGCGCACACACATACACACACATACACACTCACACTCCGAAGCTCAGTGTAGCTGCACACTGAAGTGACATGTTTCTGTGTTCAGACCAGGCAGCTACACGAAGCTAAGAAACCTCATTGCATTAACACCAGACAGACAGACACAGGGAGAAAGACAAGAGAGAGAGAGAGAGAAAGAGAGAGAGAGAGAGAGAGATGAAAGGGGTGAGACAGATACAGAAATTCAG
>OMLF01026310.1:4234-31504 GCA_900302615.1 Holocentrus rufus | reverse complement strand
ACAGGTAAGAGAGAAATACATACAAACAACAGAGCCGGAGACAAGACAATGGAAATGGAGAGAAGAAAGAGGAAGAATGAGACGATAGGAAAACAAAAAAGCGCTCATACTAGAGGACATGAAGCTCTCTCATCTTTTATTTAGTTGGTTAAGGCCTCATCTGAACCAGCATCCTCTCAGACACCTTCCCTGTTTAAATGTTTTCTCAAAAGCAGTACAGTGGAGAACTGATCATTGTGAGCTAGCATCAACTTCGGGAACTTACAGATAAATGACACAAACCAATAATACGCTAGCACTAAAACATAACCGTGCTGAACATGTCATGGTGTTCACAGTGCAGTTTTGACAGGAATGGTCAGATAAGAAAAAAATCAGAAAAAATCATTGTTTATTGAAATGTATTACTTTCAGCAGGTTTTAGTACATTTGCAACAAGGTCAACAAGGTCAGTTAGCTTTAGGGTTAGCAACTCTCCCGTATTAGCCGGGACGGCCCATATATTCGGCTAAATTGGTTTGTCCCATATGGGACCTCCCTTGTCCCATATATTGACAGCTACTCTGTAATCACCAGCAGAAGGCGCTCTTACAGATTCTAGATCTGATACAACAGCAGTAGCAACTGAATAAAAAAATATCTGTGTGCGGATCACGCAACGATTGAAATTATCCAGTCACAGCACCCCCAGTTCGCATCAGTTGTATGTATAGCTTAAATGCATAGACTAGTGTAAAGTAGACTAGGTGAGTCATGCCTATATTTTCTGCTTGCATTTTTTTTTTTTCCGGAAAAAGGTCCAAATTGTGATTTCTTTGATCATTAATTCTGAGGTTTATTCAAATAAGCTTACATAAATGCAGTTTTAGTTTACAATTCAGTTTTAGTAAAGCTGTAGACTACATGGAATATACACATTTTTGGCTTTCCAATTGAATAAGAATATGAATATACACTATATATTCACACACCACCATACCCGCACCACCATAGTGTGCCACCTTTTGTCCCATATTTGGTATAAAATTGACAGCCCTAGCTAGCTTGATGTCAGCTAGCTTGATAGACGAGTGTCACACTGAAATGAAATCTGAACTGAACTGAACTGAAATGTGTTGCTTCTTTAGCAGAAAATTCATTTTAGCCTAGAGAAGGCCTGCCAACTTCAGTCAAAAGGCATGTGGTTTATAAATAGGCAGCTAGATATTTCCGAAGAGACCATGATGTATAATATGAGTGCTGCGAAAAACTCACAGAGAGTGTAGTTGCTATATCTGAAAAAAAAAAACATAGTTATATGTATGGTTAACAAATACAAGATGTCATATTTTTATCTTATGAAAACATTAGTAGACTCCCATCAAGCTTTGAATATGAGCAGAATTGCCCACTATCATGTAAGACTGATGAAAAATACCTCCTCTGGGAAATTGCACAGTGGAACAGAAGCTAATGGAACAAAGGCTAACCAGGAAGTGGGGGTGGAAACTTAGCTCCCTAAAGAAACTCTTGTCCCTGTCCACTCAGTAGTGAAGTTACTGAGACTGAAGACTCTATCACCCTGCAGTGAATCAGTTTCATTTTACATCTACAATGTATAGATCCCTGCTGTGTGTGTACATATATATGAGCTAGGGTTTGACCAGTAGGCTTTTTGTAGAAAGGCCAATATGCGACGTATGGATAAACCAGCACTCGCACCAGGTTGTTTGTTTTAGCTTAAACCTTGCTCTTAAAAACAAACCAATGTGCTTCTTTGTTTGAAGTGTATGTCTAGGTATGTTTCAGTGTGTACAATGGCCTTTCCTGCCATTGTGTTCAGTGAATTCCTCAGGCGGAGGGATATTGTGCAGAAAAGCTCTTCCCATCGTCTCAGCAGGAAACTTCTGCCTGCTGGAGATTTGACTAATGACACCATTGTTGGTCCGGTCTAGAGGAGACATTGTGCTGTTCTGTTTAATTCGATTCTGTTCCACTCTGTAATCAAACTATTACAGTTTCTCTTGCCATAAAATGGATTGAGCAAGAAATTCCATATGAATGTTACAAATGCTTATCAAATTCAGACATTAAATCCACTTCAGTCATGAAGCTGAGCTGGAGGTGAAGGGGAGCAGACGGGTTAAAGAAGGATTTTTGAGACAAGTTAGACATGGATTTAGATGAAAGGGGAAGCAGATCAGTATTTGGAAGGTGGTTATAATATTTTGTACATCCCGTTCGTATTAGATCATGTTCTACTCTGTTCTGTTCCAGACAATTCGGCAGACATCAGAGTGAAACAGGGAACGTTCAGCTTGGACGACACCAAAGATTACGCCCTGGAGATCGGCATCAACGATGGAGGACAACCACCCAAGAGCAGCACCTCCAGCCTACCCATCAAGGTCTGTGTGTGTGTGTGTATGTGTGTGTGTGTTGTGTTGATGTCAGTCAAGAAGATATTTGCATTGTAAAAGTTGCAAAGATGAGTGTAAATGATACAATACAATATGACATCACATGATGCAGTGTACAACGTGATACAATATGGTACATAACAGTACGGTGCAATACAGTTCAATATGATAAAAGACAATACAATGTTATGCGATACGATACAGCATGATACAATACATTATTGTACAAAACAATACAATGCGATACGATAAAGTACGATACGATATGATACAGAACAGCACAATACGATATATAATGTTAGTTTTTTTAAACTGTCCAAAGATTTGTCTTTATTTATTTATTTATTTAAAATCACCAGTGGCAGTGCTATTTGTACAAACCAGGATTTAGTATTTTTTCTGGAAGAACAACACAAAAAGCTTTATAATTCTATACAGAAGGCCCCTGAAAATCCAAACAGAGCAGGTTTGCCTATTTTTTTTCCCCTTTAACTTTAATAATAAGCTTATTGGAGGTTCCCTACGTATGAAACACACTATAGATAGAGACAAACCACACTTGATTTACTGTTTCTTTGATTGATGGATTTGGTTGACTGACACGCTGCCTGCTTGCAGGTGTGCCGGTGTGATGCCAAACGGACTCCTACGCAGTGCAAAGCAGCCGCTCAGAGGATGGGAGTCAGTGTTCACGCCCTGATCGCCATACTGCTGTGTATACTGACGATTCTGGGTAAGTTGAGTACCTTCAGAACAGACCGACTGGCAGACAGACAGAGAAAAGCTCAGGATCCCGTGGGTGTGATACCCTAAATGATACTCAGATAGATAGATCTATTCTTTGTGCATACTGACTGAGTGAATTCAGCCATAAATACTAGATAAATGGATAGATAAACAAGAAAGAGCTGAGGACAGCAGAGAGGATAAAGGACGATGATGTGCCTGTAGTTCCTAGTTAAACCCATGTAGCTTTTATGCTTTGAGAAGAATGCAAGGTGGCATCAATGATAGATGCAAAACGCCAGCCCTGAGTGATGCAGATGTGCAAACACACTCGCTCGCCTTTGCTTTCCAAAAACAAGATTTGTGTTTTGCGGGGAACTTTTTCTCCTGGTATTGTTGGTTTTATGAATAATGCAGCGGCGGATGTGTAAATAATGCCTGCGGTTGTGAGCTCAATATTCTCTTTGATACCTTCGCCCTGTTCCTTTTTCTGGGGGAAAGAGGGGAAAAAAAGACACTTGTCATGTTGGATGAGCGGCATGCCGGAGATAGTTGGCCAAACAAGAGGGATCAGGGATGAGAAACAGTAAGGAAAAAGAAAGGGAAAAAGAGAACAAGAACTTGAGATAAAGAGGGACGGAGGCGGATTGACAGAGATGGGGGGAAAAAAAACCCTCATATCTCGTCTTGGAAATGCGGGGAGGGCAGACAGACATTGAAATAAAGTAAAGGAAGAAAGTCAGGGGAGAGTATGACTGAGAAATAAGTTGCATTGAGACAGGCTGACTGGCAGAGAGACAGAAAGAGGGTAAAGACGGGAAAAAGAGAGGCAGAAGACGGAGAAGAGAATTGTGGGAAAAACAGCAGAAGAATAGGAGTCGTAATGAGGAGAGTTTATCAGCTCTTTAGGTGCTGTCTGCTTATCAAGCACCACCAAACACTCAACCTATTAACTATTAATACACTCCCTCTCTCCCTATCGCTCCTTCCCTTTCCATTTCTCTCTCTCTCTGTTTTTCTCTTCATCTCTCTCTCTCTTTCTCTTTCCCTCTGGGTCTCTCTCTCTCTCTCTCTCTCTCTCTCTTCCTCCCTCTCTTTCCCTTTCTGTCTCTCTTTCTCTTTATCAAACACCCCCAACACAGGCCAGATTAACTATTTAACGCACTTGTCATTATCTGCCAGGGCCCAAAGCAATTTACCGCACTCCCCATTCACAGACGCATTTTCTCACAGAAGTCGGGTTTGACACACGGAAAGACATTTTTCTCAGTCGTTTTTTGCACAAAGAAAGGACTTTTTCTCTTTTTTTTTCTTCCTCTTTTTTTTTGCCCCCTCTAAGTCTGCTATCTCCAGAGCTTATTAAACTGCAGAGCATGTGTTGTAAAAGATTAATCTGTTGGTTTCCCATGCAAACTTAAATTAGTCCCGCTCGCCCCCAACTAAAAGGCATGGCTAATGCTGCCCGTCCACCGAGAGAGAGAAAGAGGTTCATATCGGGACCGGGGCTCCAGGCCTAATCTAGTGTCTCAGAGACTGTCAAACGTATCCTTTCCCTTCCTCCTTCTGTCCTCATCTCTTCTCTTTTCACTTTCCACGCCTCGCGCTCCGTTTTCTTCCTCGCCCTTCCCTCCTCTCCTCTCCTTTCCTTAATTGTCGCCTTCTGTCTTCATTTGTTCCTCCTTGTGTTCCCTTTTTTCTCGTCCCGTTTCTTCATTCCTCCCTTGTGTCTGAAATAGAGAACATGTGAGAAAAGGAATACTTTATGTAGTTCGTTTTATCCCGCTGGCTGCCCTCTTTCTCCTCCGCTCACTTATATTATATTCATATGAGGTCTAAAGGTCACATTTCATGCCTCTTTTGGTGTCAAATTGTCTCCTCTGAGTGTTTCCTTGAACCCACATCTCCATCTAACACTTGTTTTTTTCAGGATTTTTGCTTTTTCAGAACTCTTTGACCTTCCATTTTGTTCTTTCCCAGAGGCAAGATCTGTTACGTATCATCTTTTTTTAATCTCTGGAGAAATATAAGCCACGTCAACAGTGTATTGATATGTGAATTCATTCTCCTAAAGCGATAAAGCGATGCACATGAGGAAGGCAAGAAGCGTTTGAGGCGAAGATCCATAGAGATATTTCAAAAAAAGAAAAAAAAAACATGAAAGAGCCGAGTTAGAAGCAAGATATATATAAGCGTAAGGCAATCCAAGGGTTGATTCTCAGGAGTGAAATCTCAGAAGTAAAAGAATCAAACCTAACGCTGATTTTGAATAAAACCCCTCTATGTCTAGGAGATGTAAATGAGGAGCGAAACAGGAATGAAACAAGAGATTGCATTTAGGATGTTGTTTTCCTCTTTCTAACCTTCATCTCCCCTTTTTCTCTCTGTTTTGTTTATTTCTTTGTCATCTGCCAGGTCAAACTTTCCTTCCCTTTAACCTCCACACCTCCCTTTTGTTGTCTCACACTCCCCTCCCTTCTCTCTCTCTCTCTCCCTGCGTCTGTGTGTCGTCGTCTCAGGCAGAGCTGGTTTATACGAGGCTTTCAGGCTCGGGGCGAACATCTCAGACACCTCAAACCATCCCCTCCTCATTTGCTCCCCTCATTCTTCTTCTGTTTTTCAGTCTCATTCCCTTGTTCCTGTTCTACTTTTTCTCACTTGTTTCCTGCCCCCACTCTGATTTATGTTTTTTTTGTGTTGTTTTTTTTTCTGTCCTCATTTTCTCTTCTCTCTTTTTTAGCCTTGACTTCTTTGGACTTCGTAGCTGTTTGCAGTACAAAGTTATTAGTTCTTACAATGTTTCACTCTACTGACATATGCAGTATTGAAAAAGCAATGCACATTATGCACATCATGTGTATTTGCTGTCACTTCAGCACATATACATGCAATATCTGGTTACATTAAATTGCCATATATTACATATCAATATGTTTATAAAGATCCCACCTACATCATGCACTATATATTTAAATTTCCCTTAAAATGTTTTTTTCACCTATACTATGATATATTTTTATATCACACTACTGCATTCATTTTCTATTTGCCTCTATAAGTCTTACTGATATTATTTTACACAGCCTAATAACTTACTTTATTCCATAATCCTCATTCATACATTTTCTGGTGTTTTTATTGGCTCTGTATGTAGCCCCATTTGTGCTCATCTTGTTTAAATTCTGCTTTTCTGTCTGTGTTCTACTTTTTCTCTCACATCATAACAGCCTCACAAAGATATTGTATATTTTGGATCATCCCCAATACATAGTTTGAGCTGGGTGTGTATCGTGTGTGTACCCTGTGAGCGTTTTTCCACATTTAACCCCGCCTCGAGCGGAGATACCCTTGAGCAATGCACTTAAAGGAAAAGTGTGCCGTTGGATGCTCCTGCAGTGCATCTGTGATTCTCTGAGTTATTTTGTGTTGAGGTGTTGTCATTTACTGTTCTGTTGTACCCATTTTTCCTCAGCCTGCCTCAGCAATAGTGTAGTACGAGCAAGACAGAGTGGGAGAAAACACAATTAGGGTGGAAACAGAATAGCGGTGGACAAAATCCGTGCCTCGGTAATTTTCCCTAATTTATAAATTTACCACAGCTGTGAATACTGTGACGGAGCCACATTACAGCTGTGTTATCCTCAGCTGTAGCCCGGGTGACAGCTAATCAATCCGACGTGTTAATTAAGCTTTACATATTTAACACCTTGTCCACACTGTGTGTCAGTGCAATGGACCGCACAGTGTGTCAGAACGGCAGAGAAAATCCAAACTCTCTCCCGCAGAACTCTGTATTTTGAGAAAAGACGTGCTGGAAAACAACTCTAAATCTTGAGCTAAATATTTCATATCTGGTAATCATTGCAAAACCAGCGTTTGATTCATATTTATTTCCCATTTCCAAATATCTCTCCAGTCATAGTGATCCTGATCGTGATGAGGAAGCGCTACCAGAAGGAGTCTCTGGCCAGTATGAAGAACAGTGGGGAGATCCACGAGCAGCTGGTCACATATGATGAAGAGGGTGGAGGAGAGATGGACACCAACGGGTATGTGGATGAATCGAAAGAATCTGCTTTCCATTTGACACGCTTCTCTCTTTTTCTACATACACCCGACAACGTCACTCATTCCTTCCTGTTTTTTTCTCTGTAATTTCTGAAACCGACCATCTGATGTGAATCAGCCTCAGAATCATTCTGTCATCAAGTCGCCCGTCACACCGACTTCATCGTGTTACATTTTGATTATACACACCCTATATTTGCACATGCTGTATGTAGCTGGAATATTCTTGCCCCCCTTTTTCAGTGGCCCTGGTTCCTGAGGTAAATGTGCTATTCATTTTATCCACAGGCATTTGAGTAAATTCTGATATAGAGTGTAAAGCTTTAAAGGAATAATCCAATGTTTTGGGAAAAGAACCCTTTCTTTGACTGACCCAGAGTGAGACAAGATGTTCAACACCATTTTCACCTCTGTACATCCACTGGATTGGTTTCTATGGTTA
Organism: Holocentrus rufus; assembly: GCA_900302615.1. Lineage (NCBI taxonomy): Eukaryota > Metazoa > Chordata > Actinopteri > Holocentriformes > Holocentridae > Holocentrus > Holocentrus rufus. The sequence continues at coordinate 23,872 of OMLF01026310.1, read as the reverse complement.
GCATTTTGTGTTAGCTTAGCATAAAGACTACAGGAGTCATTAGCCTAGCTTCGTCAAAGTTAATAAATAAATCTTACAGCAACTCTGAAGCTGTCTTATTCATGCAGTGTATCATGTATTTGAAATACATGTCGTGGAATTTAAAAAAACAAAAAACAAGAGTTGTTTTAGGACTATAGCTCCAACCAACTAACTTCTCCAAAAACAACTTGTTTTTTTGTTTTTTTTTTTTAATTCCAAGACATGTATTTCAAATACACTTGATTGTGCGTTGGAGTATTATTTTAAACTGAACTATAAGATTATGACTTTAAAGGAATACTTCACCCAAAAACTACATATTTTGAATCATTAATCACCTGAAATTGTCTTCAGCCAAAAAAAAAAAATCTCTTTCGCAAACTATTTGTGCAGTATAATCCAAATTTTGATTCTCCATTTGTATATTCAGTACATTCCAAAACAGTGTACTTTTGCATTTTGAAGACTGCCTCTCAGCCTCTCCTTTTCAACTCAGCTTGTGACATCATAACCTGATCCCCAGAAGGAGACTCAACCAGCTCTGAGTAAGCTAAGATCTGTCCCTCTCTCTTCTAGCTACGACGTCTCCATCCTCACCTCGGCTCGCCATGATGGCTCCATGCTCCGCCACCCTGAGCACCACCCCCACCCATCTCTCTACGCTATGGTCCAGAAGCCCCTTCACCACCCTCAACCCACCGCATGTAAGGGCGACATGGCCGTGATGATCGAGGTGAAGAAGGACGAGGCGGACCACGACAGAGACGGGTTTCCATACGATACTCTGCACATCTACGGCTACGAGGGGCCCGAGTCTTTAGCTGGGAGCCTCAGCTCTCTAGACAGTTCCTCCACCGGATCAAACTTGGATTACGACTTCCTGAACGACTGGGGTCCGAGGTTCAGGACCCTGGCCGAGCTCTATGGAGTGGATGGATCAGACCACTGCGGTCCGTACTGATGGAGAGCATCTGCAGATCAGCATATGTGACGCCAAAACACACACATTCACACACATACTGTACATTAAGTAGTACTGTCAAAAACAGCCATAAAAATACACTCACACATTGCCAAGAAGCATGATACATGTACACACACATACATACATAGTATTAAACACATGTAGACACACATAGATGTGACACTGCTTTTGATCCTGCCATGTTTGTTTTTGGAAGAGGAGCTTAGATCTAGCAGAAGACATGGGTCTCCAAAGACTCCTGAAAACAGAATCAGGACGCGCTTGTTTCCAGTGTAACACCAACTTACTTTTGTAATCCGTCGTAGTTCAGTGAGTTTGTCTAGCCTCCCTTGTCTGTTTAGTCTAAAAAGATCTTTAAGAAATTCCCAAGCCCCACCAAGTAAAATCAAGACGTTTTTGTTGGATATCTCAATCTCTTTTTGATGAAATCTCACCCTTTGCTTCCTCCATGGCAAAAAAAAAAGATGTTTAAATTAACACGGGGATGTGATGCCATAGCAGGAAGTGAGGAATGACTGCTTCACAGATGAGCACAGATCTGCACAATGACATTTGTTCAATCAAAGTGCATCTGGTTTTAAGATGTGACATCATAGCCCATTTTTTTCTACCTGTGAGGCTCCTTTAGACAGTACAATACAATACAATCACCACCGGATGCTGCCATGTTTAGTCTGACCTGAACTGTGACATCGCAATGAGATGCACTTCCTGCTTCCTAATCGTCCAATCAGGCGACATTCCAAGCATTCTCCACTCAAGCGATAGCCAATCAGTGTTTGTTTTGGATAATGAGTGGGCTAATCGTGTTGGCTAATGATGTTGGTGAATTATGTATCATGATGTCCTCTTGTATTTAATCCATGTTTCATCTCCCATCTGCAGCTTCCACTTTACATGCAGCAATGTTTACATGCACAAAGTATTCTAGTTAATATTCAAAATTCTTTCTGTGCATCCTCATAACAGTTATGAATATCCCTTAATACACAAATATTGTCAATACACATAAAAATGATAAGAAGTTAAAAAATATACCAAAAAATATATATATATCACTAGGCCTATATTCAAGATATCAGAGTTGGGTTTCTTATCATCTGGGTATCAGCTAATCTGGGTTCTTGTAAATGGGATGTGGCATTTACAAGAGGCAACTCAGAAACAGAATATTTAAGTAGATTGCCTAATACTGGATTTTTAATGTTGATGGAAATTTAAATCGTTTTATTTCATTCCAACTGGGGATGACAAAATGGTGCAAGTAAAAGCAACCTATTATTGCTTTGGTTTTTTCTCATAGTCTGTATTTTTCATGTTCTGTCTTACATCTCCCTGTGGTATTGACTGTAATCTCTTCTAAGTTTGATATATTTTTTTATATTTTACAAAAGGACCAAAAATGTGTTTAAAAAAAAAAAAAAGACAACAGGTGGTTGTATTTTGATCTTAAGTTGCTGTTTTGATTTGTATGTACGGTCACTTGGGGTTGTGTTGTTTGAGGGGAAAATCTTTTAGCAGCCTCAAGGGTTTTAACTCAAAGAGGTTTGAACTGTTTGATCGCAGCCGGTTGCCAGTTGTGTTTAGATATGGCTGAAATGAAATACTTTGCTTTAATCTGAAATACTCTCTTCAGTGCTACCGTAAAGGAAAACTCCTCTCTTGGATGCTCCTCCACTGTTAGATACAACCAACCTCTAATCAATCCATTCCAGGAATTATGCTGTGATGAATTGTAATTTAGTTTTTTTTTTCTTTTGGTGTACCCACTTTCACTCAACCTGCCTCGTCTTCTTCTACTCCAGTTCGTTATTTCTTACATTCCCCAGAGTTCAGGCATGAACTTGTTGCATTCAGCAGTGAGTTATGGAGGGAGCAATAGCGATAATGGTAGCACAGTCAAAGCAAGAAAGGGAGAGTTTTTCCAAGCTGAGAAAAAGTGAGACTTGCACCCTTTAATCAAAACACATCTTGTAGCCGCATTACATTCTGGTCTATTGAGGCTACTGTCAGTGGAGAAATTGGTCTCTCTGCCTCCTCTATAATGGATGGCTCCCTGTATGATTGTTGAACATCAGTGTAAAATGATGAAACTAGAAAGAAGCCCTTGCTCTTTGATTGTGAGTTACTGACACCAGGACCTGACGTTTCCCACTGATGTTTTAGATAGCTCAAAAATTTCTCTGCTATCAAACTCAATTGAAGCTGCACCGAAAATATCGACGTCCTGTCTTGTGGTCTATGCTTGGCCGGCTCAGAGAAGAAGAAAAATACACCACAAAACAACTGAAATGAACCCCAGAAATGCAAAGCACATCACTAATAGCTATTTTGTAATAGCAGTTAGGGTTGACTTTTTTGTAAAAGCGACACTTTCCCTCCTTTTTTTCCCCCTTTGTGTCGTCTGAAACCGGCCATCTGATATGAATGAAGAGCCATTTTCGTGAGTGAGTCATCATGTGGACCAGGCAGCGAAACAGGCAGGCAAGGAAAGGAACTGAAAGGAAATGGCACTGTTGGCGCTCAGATTGAATGCGTTCCCCGGCTTTATTTGACAGAACTCATCACCAGTTATTGTTGAGATGAAAGCCCAATTCTCAGAGGCCCACGGGAACAAAAGTCATTCAGACAACTCAGGAAGCACAGAGTGGCAAAAACAGCTATCTGGATGGCTGAGGGCTGCCGCAGTGGCTCGGAGGTGGCTTGAATAGCTTTAACCTCTCATCCTTTCAGCTTCTGTAGGTCAGAAACTGTCCCTGGGCCAGGTTTTTGAGAATTTCGACATCATCCTCTGCATATTTTAAGTATGCTGACTGTACTGATCATTTGGAAACAAGGCTCCAGTCCTTATTCTGAACCGGACTGATTTCTGATAGTTGTCATCAGTGCTTCTAAGTTTACTTAATTTAGTTTTGTTGGCATGCCATTGACAAAAAAATGCACATAAATCTGGCAAGGATGATGCATAAGAATCAAAAGACGTACAAGTGCAGAGACCATTGTGCTTCCTGCACAGATTTCAGTTTTGACTGACGAGTCTGTCCCATGAAGACACAAAGAAAGGAATAGTGGTTCCTACCATTTGTTAAAATTTACTTAGTGTCAGTCCAGTTCGGAGAATATTGCTTGTTTGTTCTCCTGTTTATTCTGTTTGGTTTGGACTTGCCTTTGTTTCCTGAAGCGCTGGCCTGCTTGGAACGCCATTTGATAAACGGTGGAGACAATAGGTGGAAGCCATCTCAGTTCAGTTCATATATACTCGGAGCAGCACGCTCCCCTGCCTCGCTCCAGTCTCTCCTCCCTCCCTGCATTCCCTCGTTTTTTTCCCCCACATGCTTCTTTCTCCTTTTCGCCCTCCCTGTTTTGTTTGTATCTCCCCCACCCTCTCATTCTTACCCTCTGTTTCTCTCTCTCTCTCCTCCTCCTCCCTCTCTCTAATCAGCCAAACCAAACACTGGGGTCAACTTCCTGTCCATCTGGTAGTTAAGCCCGCCCCTTCCTGTCTGTGTTATCTCTCCCGTGAGCCAACACATTGTGCTCACTTCCTGTTAGCCTGGCCTGGGAAACAACCTTGGAAAACAGAGAGAGAGAGAGAGAGAAGGGGGAGGCAGTGGGGAGAGAGAGATGTAAAAAGAAAACAATGTAGATGCAGTGATGAGTTTAGCAGCTGAGCAGGACCACTTCAAACCAAAGACCTGTTTGTCCTGAAACGCTGAGACACATTGCTTTGCACTGATACACTGGCATCTTTATGAGGCAATGTTGAGCGCTGTTGCAGTCAAAATTAGAATGGAACTCATAGATACCTTTAAAACTGCACCACATAACTGCACACTTTGGCAGCCCTAAGTAGCAGCCAAAGATAATTCTACATTTTTGAAAGTCTGAAGTACTTCATTACCCAGAAATTATGTAACTAAGCAGTCTTCAGACCTAAATTTCTTCTTTGGCATGGCTGGTGGAGGTAGAGGTGGTGAAAAATGCATTTTCACACAGGTTCTGGCATCATTGGGGAGTCCAAATTCATTTGGACAAATTAATTTTGGGAAATAGTGAATCTATGGTGTCTCAGTTAGAGGGAATAGGACACTTCCCCCTGTGCAGCACCGCTGGTGATTTGGGCTGATCAGACGTTACAGTACATAGAAAGCAGTGCAGCTTCTATCACTGAAGAACTGTCAAACTAGCTGTTGACAGAGCTACTTTGCTCCACTGGTTCAATAAGTCGCCTTTGTATCACAACTTTATCGAGCTGACAGCAGGGTCCTTTGTTTTAATCTTTCTTGTCATTTCAATGAACTCATTTTAGATCAATGGTTCATGTGGCAACATTAAGTTGCAGTTGTGTTTTGTTTATTAATGTCATTACTATTCTTGTTAAGAGACAAGGGGGGTGGTGTTTAATGGGCTCTTGTTTCTCTGTTTGAGATACTCTGTGTCTGTGGTTGCATATGATTCATTAGGGTCTGATTTCCTAACAGCAATAAAAGTTGGTAATATGTAGGGTGTGGTAAATATGAAACAGTTCAAGAAGTACGTGGGTAACTGAAATAAAATAAAATAATTACCTGAAATTCACCATTCAAGATCACTTAAATACACAGGATCTCATGGTGTCAGATAAGGACAAACATTACATTACAAACACAATTCTTTAAAAAAAAAAATGCAATCATTTGTCTTAATTTTATGCTTTCAATGATTTTCTAACATTTCTTCACATTTTTCATATGATGGTTGCTTCTTACATAGTGGGCTCCTTACTGCCCACTATGATAAATGTTTAAATGTTTTGTGCCAATATTCAGTCATTTACATTTTATATTTTATTTATTAAATTGGCACTCTTGTCCACAGCAACTTACCTTGAGTAGAATATGCTAACAGTGCACGCAAACAATAGTAACAGTCTGAGCCAAATAACAAATATGACTTAATCCCAACCCTTGCTGAAGGACATACCTGTGCTAGCATTGCTTTTCCAGCTGCAGTTAAAAAAAAATGCATTGCTGAGAGTATTACAGCACACAGCATAACTGGTTAGACTGGTTTCTGTGCTGTTTCTTGATGCATATTGATGCATGATGCAACAAAATGTAAAACAAGCCTGGGGTTATTCGACTTTTAGCCTGCCACTGGAAGAGAGAACTTAGAGAGTCCTGTTCCCAAACACTATTTATCTATTTTGGGAAAGATAGAAGACAATAAATAAATAAATCCCTTCCGTTTATTACACAGTACCACCAAAACATACACGATCCTGTCTGTGACCGCGTAGTCAATTTGTCAGCTTGATGTCTTTGTCTTTTGTTATTTACTGTCTTTTAAAAAAGTGCCATACTTGATTTTTATTGTTACCTCTCCATCATGTTATGAGAGCTTGTGTCTCTTTATCAAATGGTGAATCAAAACTCTTTAAATGAATCTCTTACCGTGGGATTCAGGTGTACAAAAAAGTACTCAGAGTACCCCAGATGTAGGCCCTCTGTTCTGTTTGGGTTTCGACCCTCAGTTATAAAACCAGGCCTTAAGTGATGTAACTGTAATTGCATCTGTATATTCTATGTGTTTAATTCATCCATATACTCCATGTTACTGAGAGAGTGTAAGTTGCGTGTTAAGTCTCTGTGTCAAACACTGTATATAGACAAAAACGTGCCTAATAGTGATTTCTGGCCTCACCTTGTTTATTTTTTGCCTGAATTACTGTATTTAGGAGATGTTAAACTTGACACAATTCTTTGTCTGCTGTAAAGAGTAAAAATAGGATCATTTTCTACAAATGAAAGAAACTTTGAGAAGTTTGAGCTGTGTGTGCGTGCATGAGAGACTGCCTGTGTGCATATGTGATCGCCTGTGTGTCTACTTGTGTGTGTGCTTGTGATCTCAACTGTGTACATACACAATGATGGGTGTAAAGATTGAAGCACCCAAATCAATAAAGCGAAAAACCACACAGAAATGCATCTTTTTTCCTGTGTAGATATAGTAAGAGTCCAAAAGGGAGAAACATGTGCCTTTATTGTTAAAAAAAAAATACTGTAAGTCATTTTTGATGGTGGACACAATGTTTTCTATATTGTTTTTATGGTGTATAGCAACTACTTTTTATTACCTGACATTTTTGTATGTGTAGAATAAACAAACACTCAAATAAGTTCTGATGTGTTGTCGTCGCTGGTGTTTTAAGCCCTTCCTCTACATATAAATAAAAGTGAATTATTTTCTTAGTTCATATGACACAGAAAACTCTTGTCCTTAATCCTAGTCTCTATACTAAAACAGCACAAACTGTTCTTTGAGAAAAATACACTCAGTTAATCTGAACAAATAGGCTACTCTTTGGTTTTGTTAGCTAGCTAACTAGCCAGTAGGCTAATTTAGCAAAAGTTAATGTTAAAGGAAAGGGCCAGTCTTTGTGTAAGTTTGTGCTAATCATTTGTAATGTATTTTCTTGTTATTTATATTTATATATTTGTATTTATATTCTTAATGGTGTCAGCACACTGTTTTCTGGAGTTCTCGAATCAATGTTTGTTTTCATACCCTCTGTAGAAGCCATCAACTGTCATTCATTTTCATAAGATAAGAAAAACACCTTTCATATATGTTTTTATAGTGTCATCCATGTAACATGCTGTGGTTCTCAACTTGATCATGAGGTCATTTGTGAAAAATTCTCACTAAAATATTTAACATGTCCCAGATGTGTGTACCAATAAACATCAAGCTAATGAGGAGAAAATAATTTGAAAACAAACATATAAACAGGGAGCAGAAGTAGCGAGATCAAACGTTTTTCAAAGTTTTGAACCACTTCAACCACAAGAGATTTTTCATCATACAGACAAGACTGTGCACAGAACATTTTAGGCTGATCAGCCCAACAGTTTGTGAGATTAGCCATGGACAGACACACAGACACACCCGGCCAATAACATGATCTCCTGGCAGAAAACAAGTGTGTAAAAGTAAGGACATGAATTAAAAACATATTGTATGTCAGAGTTGTGCTTCGGAGTTATAAAAATACATATATTGATTCATGAATGTTTGGGTCATATAACTGTAAAATTGTTAACACATGTTAAAGATTTGATTAAAAAAACCTCATCAATCATGAATATGTATAATTTGGTTTTGAAGATGTAACTTACACAATACATTTTCTTTAAGACACAATTATTCTTCAAGCCCATAAAAGAAGAAAGTAGAAGTTTTTGAACTAAACCAAAAATGGGTCAGATCAGGTTCTTATTATTGGTGCCCAACAACTATATGATTTGTAGCAGATTCTCAATCATAAACCATACAGTTCCTGTCCCTCAGCTGAGTTTACACAGGAATACATTTTTAACCTTGATGTTTTCACACTATCAGCTTCCACGTGTTAAAGATCAAATCTGTGTTAAAAAGTGTTTGAGATCAAATCTTTTGTCTCGTGTAAACTGATCCTTTGTTACATATTGTACATGCAATGGGAGGGCTGTGGGAAAAGCTTTGATTCCTCGCCTTGATCTGTTACATATGATCAGGGCTGAGTAAGGCAGAAACTTTGTCGTGTTTTTTCAATTTCAGTGTAAAGTCACTACAGAGCCGTGTCATTTTATTATTGTGGGGGCCAGTTGATTCAGGGGTTGTGTTCCATAAAGCGGTTAGACCTTCACGTGATGATTTCCATATGAGACATGCCTGTGTGTATAAGATCACAGTGACAAAAATAAGCCAGAGAGAGAGATTACATATATGTGTGTGTGTGTGTGTGTGTGTGTGTGTGTGTGTGTGTGTGTATGTTGTGACGGGAAATGTTGTGACGTCAGTCCTCTCAATCCCAGCACTCTTTGGGTTAACACCCAGCTGGGACTTCCTTACACACACACACGCGCGCGCACACACACACACACACACACACACACACACACACACACACACACACACTTTTAAACTTCAAAAGAGGAAAAGAGGCATCCAGGATACTGTTTGGTCTCCTGTGTCCCGGCGATGTGTTTGTTCTTCAACAGTGTTTGTGTGTATTTGAATCAACTTCAAATAATTTAATCACTAACAATTTAATCTTTCAGCTTTACATTTAAGATTCAAATCCAAGAACTGAGCTATGATTAGCATTTTTAGCAGGAACTGAAGCATATTTAGAAAACTTAGCTGCAAGCACAATTAAAAACTCATTATCATGCACTATTTAACTGATAAGTTGTTTTTGCCCCTTCCTGCTCTGCAGCACTGTGAACTTGTTTACTGCAATTCCAATATTCTGATTATTTTTCTGTCTGATTTATTAGCACTTCTAATACTACAACAGCTACTACTGCAAGCAATGCTTCCGCTGCCGCTAATATTACTTTTACTTTAATGAAAGTAAAACATGCCATTTAAATAGTGGCTACTACTGCTACAGCTAATAATAACACTAATAATAATCATGATAACTTGATTGTTACTTGCTTTCAAAGGACTGATTTATACATTTAAAGCATTGTTGCTGGTGTAGTTATCCTGAGCAGATTACAGGGAGTGCGTTGGTAAGGGTTTAGTGTTTCACTCAAGGGTTTAGTGGGCTGAACACCCACAGTCTTCTCCATCAGTCACCTGTAGATAGATCACTCATTTGTGTTCATATTTTAATCTTTTAAGACAGCACTTATACCAATATAGTACGCTGTTACTCATAACACCCACAGCCTTTACATGATATACTGTTCAAATGTCATCTTTACGGTCTGTCTTACTACCAGGGGCGGATCCAAAGGGGGGGCCAGGGTGGCACTACTGTGGAATTTGATTGGCCACCCTGGATGCCGCTCAAAATTTTCTTCCCTTGATTGGCTATTTCTCTCTCATTGACACATTGATGTCACCTCAACTTAAAGGAATAGTTTGGAGTATTCAAAATCTATTACATTTTCTACTCATTGCTAATGTTGTCAAAGCAGATTTCACTTTCATGCTCATCCATCCTGTTCTTCATACCAGACTCGCAGCTCCTGCTTGTCAAATACAGTTCAATGCACGTGGTCACGGACAAATCCTGCCTGGTAATGTCACCACCTGTTGCACTAGAAGGTGGCATCACTTGGCACAAAAAAATCAGCTGACAACAGATGGCAATTTTACTAGCATGCTTCTCACCTTTGGATGTCAGTCTTTACAGTTACTCTTTAACTTCAAGTTACTCTTTAACTTCAATACACAGGATTTGGTGTATTGTATATTGTATATTATATATAGCATAATAGTTATTATGAGTGTATATAAGAAAGAAGTAAAAGAGTAAAGATATTTGTATTTTTGAGTATCTGGAGACAGGATTAAAGGGTTTTGCCCAGCTTGTAAGCCAGCTGAAATAGAAAAAAAATAAATAAAATTTAACAAACAGTGAATGTCTGCACTCATATGTTGGAGTTGTTTGACACATGCATTCTTAATGACTCATTTTAAAATAATTTGGGGCAGAATGTGTCTACCTTTTGTATAGCCTCGTAGACAGCAGAGAAATAAAGATCACTCTTTTTGGGTTTCAACTCTGTGGTGGGATTAATAGGGAATAACAGAAAAGTTGTGATGTTGTGACACAGCTGATGGAGGAAACTGAAGCAAGATTAATCAGTCAGTCTGATGTTAAAGGTTCATATGTGCAGATGGCCTGACAATAGTCAATATTTCTACACAGGGCTCCTTACAATAAAGAGAACTGTGATTGAGGATCTTGCAATATTTATCTGGAAAACACTCATATCTTGCACCATGACCATGACACATGGCGGTATGTGGACTCCCACACACTCCCCTCTCTCACTCGACTCCCACCCCTCCATGCTAGACTTGCAGGACACCCTCTTGACCCGCCATTTGTTTTTAATCCTAGGCCTGCCGCATCTACTCTCACTACAAACCCCACCATGCAGCCCTTTGTTATCTCATATCTCCTCTGTAACATTCAGTCTAATACTATCTGATAAAGAGCAGGGATATCTTAGAAAGCTTTTGCTATGAGATCATTGGGTAATCAGTCATTCAGGCGAGGAAGATGCAATGGGATGTCTGAGCAAAGGGAAAAGAGAAGGGAGAGCGAGAGAGACACACAAAAAGAGAGAGATTCATATGAATAAAGAAGGGAAACATGTTTTCTCTCCCTTTTACTCTTTCATTCTCCTTGTCTCTGTCTGCCTCTCTCTCTCTCTCCCTTCTGTCACAGCCTCACCATCCTATGAGCTCGCATGTCACCATGTTCACCTTGGCTGAACCATGGCCTAGTTGCGGACAGGGTAGAGCCACTGACATCATAACAAACACTATATTACTTTTAGGGACAATTTAACTACAAAAACGACACCATTAAACTGAGGCCTGCTTTATCCCTGAATGCCATTACATGGAGACCGCAAGTGGATAATCCTTTGAAACTTGATCAAAGTAGTCTGAATTTTGAAGCGGGCTACGCGTTTACATGCAAAGCAGTGATATGGGAGCTGTTTACATGTCTACAGCATGTAATCCAGTTAGAGCACACTCTGCATCTTGTCACGCACAGTTGTCTCCCTCTTTTTTATGATAACTGGCAGCCTGGAAAATGGCACAGACGACTGTGCAAGAGTGGCGCTGCTACCTGTGCGTCGGGGGAAAGATGGGATTTGTGCAACTCCGCACAGCAACAACAGAAGTCAGTCAGTTCACTGCGCTGCCTTCATATGACAAGCCTCTGTGTATCTGTTCAAAGTCATATCCTTCTGATTTGAATGAGATTATATGGACTTTTTTCCCCACCTATGGCAGTCTTCTTTTCACAGCATCATCCAATCAGAATATATTGATTATACAGTCACATGGGTTTTAAATCAGAGTGATCTGAAATGTTTAATTGCAGCCAGTTGCTACTTGTGTGTCTTTTTTTTTCTTTATCTGAAATACTCTCTTTAGCACCATCTAAAAGGAAAATTCGACTCTTAAATGTCCACTGTAGTATGTCATCAATCTGTGATGTTCAATGCACTGCAAGAGTTATTTTGGGATGAAGTGTTGTAATGCCCATTTTCTATCAGCCTGGCTCATCTTCTTCTACTTCAGTGTCCTCTTGCATTTCCCAGACGATGCAGTTTTGGGCTGCATTGCATTCTGGTCTATTGAGGCTGCTTCTGAAGGATAAATTGGTCCCTCTGCCTCTTCTATTTGAATTTATCCCTGAATGACTGTTGAGGGGCTTCATTTATTTATTTTATACTGGAGCTGTGTTTTGTTTTCGCCCCGTTCTGTCTGTTTGTCTGTTTGCAGAGTATTACAAAAAGTTAGGGCTGGACTTGCAAGGAACAAAGACAGACAGACTTTTGGCCACTGAACAAATGCAGTGCTGATTGGCTAATTGGTGTTGTGATAATCAGCTAAAATGCTTTAAAGTGGCTAGAGTTTGAGCGGGCATATCTCATGTAGAGTTTCAGGAACAGTCATGACAGCATGTGTGTCTCCTGATGTGAAACAAGTTGGAAATGCGGCACAGAAGAAATAACTTCTGGAGGAAATCCAACATGTGGAACTGGTACATCTTAACAATTGCACAGCGCTGGCAGAGGCGCAGTGTGCCCTTTACTGAGTGCCATCTCCTTCTATTAGCGTTCAAGTGTTTTAAGGTGGATTTTTTCTTTCTTTGGTTGAATTACCACATTGCCATCTGGTCAGCAGATGAAATGTCACAATCCGACTGACCGCTTACATACAGCTATGAGGCTCAAATACAACCATTAGAAGGGATGAAAATTTCAGAGGGGGAATTTCTGATCCTTCGGTCCAGCTGCGTTTCCACATTACCAGGATGAATGTAAACTGGCTGTGACAAAAGTTTAATGAGAATAACCATTAATTTTTCTGGATATAAACATCTCACAAACATAGATGTCACCACTCACAATCAAAATGTACTTTGTAGCGTGATGGTGAGTGAATCTCAAGCTGCAAGCCCTATTTGAGCTGATAGATGTAGTTCTACCAAAACAACCCTGGAGGGCAGTAACACATAACATGTGAGCAGAGGATTGAACGCCTGCACCTAAACTTTTATACACATCCTGTAGAGACATAACTATGTTGCTAAATGAATGTGAAAACTATCTAAAACATGTTTCTGGTTATTGATTGGAAGTTTAACTTTCCAAATGAGGTTACATTCCTCTAAAAGTTACTCTGTAGTTAGAAGTTTGGCCAAATTTCCGTGAATCAAATCATCTCCCTGTCCAGCTCATCTGATTACACAAACACTGAAAAATGTCTTGCCATTGTCAGAGACGAACCAGTGTTGTCCCTAAGACTTGCCAACATGTCTCCCTGCCAACTCACACTGATAATAAATAAATAAAACTCTGCCTATTGTTATTGCCGGAGGAGAAAAACTATTGTCTTTTACTTCAGTCTCTGCAAATATTTCACTGTTACACAAACATCTTCAGACCAAATACTGCGTGACACACAGACTCAGGCCTCATATGTTACAGTTAATATTCTCTTAAATCTCTGCGAGGCATTTTGTGATAAATCTTTTTGCTGAAAGTGCTTTACAAATGAATCTGATACATCAAACACAAGAACAAGATTTTCCACTAATGTTTCTCTTGGTCTAACAACTCAAATATCCTTCCAGACCACATCAGTAAACCAAAGTTCATAATCCTTTTCATCTTGGGACCCGAGCGAAAGTTTTTGTCCCTGAGGATTATTGAACTGTACGAGCGCTCCTCCTCCCATATGGAGGCCCACTGGAAACCAGCCTGGTGCTCGTTCTTGGGTCCTGGGCCGTGGTTTAAAAAGCGCTGCAGTCAACCATCACACATGGCAGGGCTGCGGCGAGGGCTGCATCACGCACTGACAAACAAACCTGAGTTCAAAACAACCGCGACAGAAGCTGGAGCCGTTACAGATGTAGCCACTGTGGAGCTCCCAGAGAGGAAAAATCCACATTAGTCTGGTGACCAATCAGCTGAGAGAACCAACTTTTGAGCTACATTATAATCAATTGGTTCTGCTGCCTAACATTGAAGAAAGAATTGTGTCATCCCTATGAAATCATTTTTTTAGTCTTTCCTTTCCTTTGGCACATAGCTATATTTTTAAATGTCCACACTGAGGAATTAATAATCTGCTGTGCTAATTAAAGATAGATCCAAGGTGACTGCACAAAGGGGGGAATTCCCACAATGCCTACCACTGTAGCTGCATCTGTTGTTTCACCAACTTCCTGTCACTGAATGGCAAATACTTTATAACCCTATGAGGAGGAGGATATCCCCTTTCCTCTTCCTTTCTCCTTGTCTGTTTGCCATCTTGTTTTTTTCTGCAGCAATCAGCAGCAGCAAGCAGTTTATTGCAAAGCACCTAACTGTAAATGGCAAATTTCAGTGCATTTAACTCATAGAATGTAAAATCAGAGTCAGTTTAACCTGGTCTGAAATTCTCCAGTAAGACTGTCTGTTACACTTACACCAAGACTTATGTTTTTATTTAACATAAATATCAAACCTATTTATCATGGATATGTTGCTAAATTGATGTGTAAACTATTTTACACAGGTTTCTGTTTATATTAGGAGCTGTACTGTATTTTTCAAACTAGTTAACAAGTTACCCAATATTTAAATATTTGGCTAAATTTAGGTAGATCCTTTCTCTCTTATGTTTGTGCAACATAATTTGAAGGTAGACCTGTATACAGCTTGTGTATTGCTGTGCCCACAAAGCTCCAATACTAATGCTCAGCATACTATCAAGTTACTAAAATGTGTCACTGAAATGTCCTCCAGCTACTCACAACACTGAAAATTAGTCTATAGATAACCTATTCAATGTCTGGATGTAGATTAAATGACAACTGAGTGGCTTAAAACCATCATATTGATGATCTTCTCTGATCATTTTCTCTTGGAGTTTGTTATGATGACAGATGTATGGCTGCTGTGCAGAGAAACAGAGATCACATACTAACAAACTACTTAGAGAAAGAAAACAGTATGGACTCAAAGAGCTGGGTAAAGAAATGCCCTCCTGAAAAGCAGTGTTCTGTCGCCATGCAGTGGTGTAAATATGAATTACATCAGTTATTCTTCTATAATTAAGTCATTCTTATTCATGGCCAGTATTTAGCTAATTTTGAAAAGAATAAAACGGAGCACTCCACTTAAGTAATCATGGGCTTTGTGGCTTTGAAAATCTGCATTAATTATTCCTGACTCACATTTATCTATCTGCCTGCCCATTTGCCGGCCAGGCAGGCAGCCAAGCAGCTTCCCAGCATCTTAACACCCTCCTCAGCCCCCACGAACCCCGCTGCTCCAGAGGGGACAGTCTTCATGATCTATGGTGACGGTCACTCCCAAAGCTCAGGACGAGGACGGCTGATCTATTAATCTAAATGACATTCGTTAGGTTACGCCCTGCCCCATGATTACTCAATCACGACAGTCCGACCAAAACAGATCTAGATGTCCAACGTGCCGGCCAGATGCCAGCATGCCAGGCTGAACAGGAAATCCCTCTCCATCCTTTCTAATTGTGTTCTTGTAATGTTGTCCTGTGCTGCGAGCTGCACACTGTCAGCTCTGTGCCCAGGTACCAGCAGGGAGTCACAGAGAGGATCTGCACTGAGGCACGGAGTCAGGCTGAGGTAATTCCTGGAGCGAGGATCCCATTCACCACACTGCCAGGAATAAAAGCTTCTATACTGCCATTTTTATTACTGAGAAAAAAAAAAAAGAAAAGGCTCTACCTTTTTATGGGAAGATAGAGTGAGGAACAGCCTCAGCGACAGAAGAAACAAAGCAGTACAAAATGGAACAGACAGTTACAGATGATGTCTGGAAATGTTTTGGCCGTTTTGTCTGTATTCAGTAGTATTGAGATTTCGTTTGAGTGAAAATAAGCATTTTGAAATGTTTTAGTTTGTAATATAAAAGACAGTTTTACTCAAGTGTTTACAAACAGAACAGATGCAATTAGCCTGCATCTATCCTGAACTGATCCTGCAGACAATAGACTTATATAAGAGTGTTGTAGCACAAGTAGTTACAAAACCAAATTAATTTTGGATCATTTCTTAAAGGAGTACTCCAATATTTTGAGCAAAATACCCTAGATGTTATAGTGGGAACTATAAATTGTAGGAACTATAACTGTTGAACACGTGCTCACAGTTATAGTTCCTACCATCTGCTTTTTTGATGGGATGAAAAAGTCCAAAATTGAAATTTCCAAACAAGAAATTACAATTTTGGCCCACAATTTTAATTTCTTGTTATAATAAACTTGTAAACTGTCATGACTCAACTAGGGTTAGGCCAACCTTATGGATGTCGTTCTTAAACAGTGTGTTTTGACCAAGGTTCCCCTTCAACATGAGGCGTCTGTGGTGCAAGTGAGGAGTACTGACATGTTACAACACCTCTGTCAGCTCACAGTGCAGCCAAACAGAGTAATCTGAAACCTCTGTGTGTCTGAAGGGAAGAGGAAGGTGATACAAGTCCAGTCAGAATCTCATTATCAGAAGAGATTCACAGTGTGGATAGGCTGGGAGGGGAGTGGGGTGGATCATACAAAAACAGCAGCAACTCTATCAGTGCAGGCACATTTGGCTTTGGTAAACCAGTATAGTCAGTGGTCTTAAAACGTAAAATATTTACCTGTATGCCAAGCATTTTGGAAAATGAGAGCATAGGGGTTTGATCATATCTGGCTTCAATTTGTAACAAAATGGATGTTTCTTGTATGTTATTTGCTAAACCATGATAATGTATTGACTTAGAAGCATTGCAAACGTATCTATATCAGAGATAACTCTCCCATGGACATGAAATGTATCCGCAGTTATCTCTTCAGGGTCACAGGATCAGACGAGTGCAGTTCCATCAGCTGTAGCAGATGGACTGTCCTCCTTCACGTTGTTCATTTCACTTTCCTAGCATCTTAAAGTTGTAATTATCCTCAACATCCTCATTATTTTTTTTTCGCCTCTGGCAGCGTCTTTGTTGCTAAGCGCTCATCGCCGTGGTGTTCCTGCACTGCACTTCCCACAGATCACCTGTCAATCAAACAGTGTGGGTGGTACTGTGACGTCTGTCTCCTTGGATTGTCTGTTGATCAAGCTTGAGTTTCTGTTTCCTTTGTCTGTTCAGCCATGGTGGATCCTTAATCCCCTAACCTTTACCTCTTTTCCTGACCAACATGTCTGACAGATTTTACACATCTGGTGGTTATCACTGCTCATGCTTACTACTTAACTCCTCTTCTGTTTATTCCAAACAAACATGTGTTGCTGCTGCTGGAAACACATCACTTCCTGTGTGCCAGTGAGTGTTTACCAGGAAAAGAGCTACCCAATAATGTGTCTCATCAATTGGCAACAGAGAGTACCAAAACTGACCTTAATGTACAGATTATTACATAATGTTGCAGATTATTATTTAATATTAAGAGTTATTTTAAGAAGGAGGGCAGGGAAGCTGCATACTCATAATTCCAATGCAATAAACCTTTTCCACAGTAGCCATTTGACATGAATTAGCAAGTAAACACAGGTGTTACTAGTGACATTAATGAAGGTTCTGTTCCATTTAAGTGTAGTAGAGTCTTTCCAGTGAGCCAGCATGAACAATAGCAGGACCCTGGCTCTGTTAGACCTAAATGGAAATGAACCTTCATTATTGTCATTAGTAACACCTGTGTTTACCTGCTATTTCATATCAGAAAGGCTGCTGTGAAAAAGGTTTTTATTTTTTATTTGAGTTATGAGTGCATGGCTTCCCTCTCCTCCTCCTGATGCCAGAACCTCACCAATGTAGGTGTGTGTTCTTCTTCTTCTCTTGTCCAAGAGCTATTTTAAGACTTTTGTCTACTGTACATCCAGTAAGCAGAGTTTCAACTGCAATTTTGGTAAGCAGAACCTGAATTTATGGTGTGTGGGTCCCTCAGAACGGTGATGTTTTGGTCGTCAGAAAAAATCTGCTGGTGTTTGACCTCTGAGCACAACATGCAAGACGGCATAGGATCATTCTGAGCGCCGCTGGGTGTAAATCACAGTCAGTTCTGCTGATTTACAAAAGGGATTTACATCAAAATGCCATTTGCCACCCATGAAATTACTGAAGGCAAATGACATGCAATTTTATTATTCAGTGGCAGCCGTTGTAGAAGTCCACTTTCATGCCTTTTTTGCTGCATATATCCTGCATTAGAATTGCAGATTGCCTTCACTTATAGGAACAAATTATTGCATCGTAAAACAAAACTCTAGTCTCTTTCAGCTGGTGTCATAAGTCCCATCTCTCAAAATTTAACTGGCCTCTGGTCAAATTTAATGGCATGTTTGAAATCAACATAATATTCTTGCAGATATTACCCTATAGTGCATTTGTGTAATGCTTATAATGACCTTACCATTTGCTAGGGTGTTTTTTTGTTTTATTTCCAATAGCATCAGGATAATATTTCTATTATATTACAATATGGACTTATATGTGGCACTTAATGAGTGTATAATGACCTTATCATGTTTTATGGTGTATCTCCTATAATACCACTATAATATTCCCATAGGTACTTAAAGTGCATTTGTGCTAACTTATTACTTATGGCGTGTTTTATCATCTTTGGTCCCACTATGATATTCTTATAATAATTCTATAGGGAGTTAAAGTGCATTTGTGGTACTCAGTGCTGAGTTCAGTGACCTTATCAAATTTAATAGTGTTATTTAATTCTCCTATGATGTCACTATAATGTTCTGATAGGGCCTGATAGTGTGTCTGGTCACCTCTGTAACATATGGGGTGTATAGTGTTGCTGTGATATTTTTAGAGTATGACTTACAGTGTGTCTGTGGTACTCAGTATTGAATTTACATCACACTTAATGGTATTTTAATCTCCTGTGAAATCACTACAATATCCCTATAATTTCCGTAAGGATTTACCGGTTTGCTCTGATATTTTTGCAGTCATATTCCTGTAAAGATGACAGATTTTCTTTGATGTTGGTGTAGCGGCTCTTTCAGATGTATTAGAGGAGTACTGCAGGTCTTTTTTCGGGAGGGTTTTCCTGGCTGGCTGACTTACCACATGCCTGCCCTGAATGATGCGCTTCTCTCCCCAACCATGACACACTTACTGGGCTGCAGAGCCAGCAGCACCGAGCCACGGGACAGAGGCACGGCGAGCGAGCAGAGGACGGAGGCGATACACTCGGATATGCGAGGGATGAGACGAGGATGCTGAGGGAGAGAGGACACAGAGCGGACCCTGTGATGCTGCCCGGAGAGGAATGAGAATAGGAGGAGCAGAAAAAAAATAAAGGATCTGCCGGCTGAATGGTGATGATGATGATGATGAGGAAGATGATGGTGAGGATGGTGTTGATTTTGTGCATGTGAATCGAGACCGGAGGAGGACGCTCGGACGTTCACAGCGCGTCTCTCTGTTGATCATCATGCGGGGATTTCACCGGGTATCTCGGGTATCACCGGGAGTTTAACGGGGCGCTATTCTGAGGAGGTGGGCCAAGTCCCGAGAGAGAGAGAGAGAGAGAGAGAGAGAGAGAGAGAGAGAGAGAGAGGGGGGGGGGGGGGGGGTGGGGGGGGGGGCCTTTAA
>OMLF01026309.1:20047-41577 GCA_900302615.1 Holocentrus rufus | reverse complement strand
AGTGCAGCAGTCTCCACAGCAGCAACAAAGACGACTAATTACTGTAAAACATCTCAGATTACTTTTCAACTCACTTCTTGTCATTGCAGCTCCGACCCCATAAACAAAGAGCCCGGGAACAAACACACAAAATAGAGAGCTGCAGATAGATAGTGCAGGGTCTTTTCTCTCTTTCTGGCCTGGGAACGGAAAGGAAGGACCCCTATGGTGAAATCCTATCATTCTCCTTTTCTAGAAGTCACAATATTTTGCTGTGCCAATGCACCAAGCATGTGCAAACAAAATAACAGTAGCATTTATTTCCATTTTTGGTGTTAGACCAAAATAATGTTGTTTTCCTGATAAATCTGTTTCAGTCATATCTTCAGATGTGGGATATGGGTTATCATTAGTTTTACCACACTTGTATTATCTCTTGGAAATGATTCATTGAGGTGTAAGTGGTGCACTAAAATCCTAGAGGCATGAGCACAGGTTACACTCCTGCAACGTGTTTAAACCCCAAATCCAAATCAAACTAATTGTAACCTGACCTCCTTACTCCTTTCCTTCTCTGTTTCTCTCCAACCAACCAAATAATCAACCAGTCAGCCAACCAGCGATCAAATGACTCACCAAACGCATGCACGCATGTGCACACGCACGCTCTTCCACTCTCACTCCCTCTCTTTCTCACCCTGTCTTGCCAACTAGCACACACGCACACATGCATGCATGCAGATACCCCACCCCTCAGCCTTCCCCAGAAGCCACAACACCATTCATTTGAGTGTAAGGATTAGTCAGAGGAGAAAGTGGCAGACGGAAGATGAACCACAGCGTTGGCTATTTCAATAGCCAACCGCATGCCGTTCACATTAAGCTGCTGAAGAGTTTGCATTTCACTCCAGCTTTTCTTCATGCTGGCATCCATGTTGCTATGTGTCATATTTTAGGTTCCAGTGCAGGTTGGAATAGCTCATTCCTAATTCCTTTAGGAGGAATTTGCTACCGCCTTTCTGCTTGCAATCCATTATACATGCAAGGATGCCTCTTCATAAAAGATCATAAAATCAATACCACTCCCTCTAGTGCAAATTGCTTTTGTGTCTATGTGGGTGGAAATGTCTTTGAATCTGCCAATACAAACTCAGTCTATGCAGTGTCAGATGTGTCTAAAGTCACACTCTGTTTGGTTTGGTCCTCAGTTGTACATGTAACACTAACAAAAAAAAGCCCTGATCAATCTGTAGGAATTTCATACTTATTTCAGCATTAAAGAGATAAAGCTGAACATTTTGTGGCCCCAGATGGCAGCAAAAGGTAACAGAGTATGAATTTTGAAGGAATTTCTTCATTTTAGTGCCTGGTGAGTGTGTAGCTGGTGCAGCCATTGTTAGAAAGTGGCACATTTTCATTTGGCACTTCTTGTGTGTTGAGTTTGCTGCCAGTAACCACACCCGAGACCCAAATAATAATAATAATAAATTGAGAAAATCTACTGTCTTTGTTCGTGGAGGTAGGATGCTCTTTCCTGTCGCAGCCTCTCTTTGTAATTTAGGCTGATTAGATGGGTGTATTTCTACATCAAAGTCTGACCTGGTGCAGCTTTAAACTTGTGAAAAGTCTATAATCACATTCTATAACCTAGCATGTAGACAGTACTGTGGGGTCAAGAATCAGTCACTTTGCAGTCCATATAACTATTTATTTACAACAGCTGAGACTTGTCTTAATGAATGAGCACTAAATACTCTGGCGGTGGTGAAAACAGGCTGTTAAATACGCTTTGAACCCGCTTAAGGTTTTCAGCTATCCACATTACTGGCCCATTTCTGACCCCCGTTCCTGGCTGAATGTATGTAAAGGAGAAAAAAAAACAAAAGATGGGGAAAAAAACAGAAAATGCCTGTCACCCTGGCTGCTGGGACAGAGAGTGAATTGAATAGAAGGACCCTCGCGGGGTCAAGTTATTTAACCCCTGAGTACTCCAGTGCTGATGCAAGGACTCCCCTGTCTGTCTTAAATCATACCACAAAAGATGCCCTACACTTACCATCCCAATCCTGGACATCTACAGCAATGCCAAAACTGGGGAAGCATACATTATAGACAAATTTAGCCGACAAAAGACAATTTAGCTGTGAAAGATGCACAACATCATAGATAGCCGTTTGTTTGGGACACTAAGAGAGCTAATGTCTTCAGCTGTTTAATGAGCAAGCAAGTGCCCACATAGCCCATTCCCCCTTTCTTTCTCCGAGAGGGGCTGGCAGTGATGAGGCACCACTTTGCCAGGAAAAGCATTGTTGTAAAACCATGACACCTGATCCTGGCCCTGGCATCCTCCAACCCTCTCCGTACTAATTAAATCGTTTCGCCAAAACCCCTCCGTCCTCTCCATTTCACAGTGAGCGCACACAGGGCCTGTGGACAACTTTCAAAAAAGACCAGAGCTGATGTAGTTGAAGAGCCACTGGCACACTGGCTGGTTCTCAGCTATGCCGTGATGCAACATGCTGATCCGGGTGGCGGGCTGGGTAGCTGGTGAAATCAATTCAGCTCTGTGTAGTTTATCACCTTTTTCTCTTCAGTAAGCGCTCATCATCCCTCCAAAATGCACGCCGGATGCTGGGAGATGGGACAAAGTGCATTTCCAAATGAACATGATTTCAAAGTAGCTTCAAATGAGAGCCCAAATTTGATCACAGATCCCATGTGCCAGAGGAGCTGAGAAAATAGATTAATCTTAGGGGCTTGTTTTCCCCTCCTCCGCCATCTCGCCCTCTCTTCTGCCTTTAAATTAAATAAGACCTCAATGGCTCCTCCACAGAACATGGTAATTAGCCCTCTTCATGAGAAATGAAAAAAAAGGAAGGGGGGTCCTTTTTTTTAAGGGTCAAACCAGAAGCACCATTCAACGCGCACCCTGTCATTTATCACCAAAAGAGGTTAGTTCCAAGAAAAGTGCTGAGTTCTGAATGAAAGGATGATGGGCTTCCCTACCGGGTTGCCTGGACCCTGCTGGGCTGCCGGGATACTGGAAATCACAGTCATGGGTGGGAGGAGGGTTTAGCCACTCTGGGACAGAAGAGTTCAACCACATCATCAGCTCCACATTTGATTCAATGGCTCCCAGGAAGAGAGGATTTACAGCCATAAGTCCACATCTTCCATTCAACAAGGGGAAGATCCAGGAAATAAAGGAAGGGGCCTCCCTGTTGCCAATAACCCTGAAACTGTGTGTGAATCAAAAAACTCTTACAGAGATTTCTTTAAGTGCTATAAGGTTAAAATCGATTTGATAAGCATGGCAAGCCAAGCAAAGGAAAACAATCTATTGAGAATATCAGGTTTCTAGTCTGCAAAATAAATAACACAGTATATCTTCCCGCCCCCTGTTCAACATTCTTTATTATTCATTTGTCTTCTAGGTGATTCACAGCAGTGAAAACAAGCTTCTTGTTCCCAAAGGTTATGATGGCATCAGAGAGCAGGATGCTGTTTGCTAGCTGTCACACAAGAAGAGAAGAGAGGATAATAGGCTGTGCTCTCTCACCCCTCTTCCTGGGCCTGGTCAGGCCTGTTTGTAAGTGGTGTGTACAGATCCTATTTGGGATGCAGCATCTGCCGCAGAACCGGGGAAACCAGAGACCTTTAAGACACAGACAGTCTTTATCCAGCAGCTCTTCTTCAGAAGGGGGACCACTGAAAACAGAAAGGAACTTTTGACCTCAACCTGACTGTCTAAAACCGGAAGCTTCTTTTTTGACCTCTCAGTCAAATCTCTAATGCATTGCATCTGATGTGTTAAAGTCATATCCCAACGTTTTGGGCAAAATACCCTTTTTCTGACTTACTCAGAGTGAGACAAGATGTTTGATACCATTTTCACCTCTGTATGTCCACTGGTTCAGTTCCAATGGATAGTATTTCATGTTAGCTTAGCGTAAAGACTTGAAGTTTACAAGAGTCATTAGCCTAGATCTATTAGCTCCATCAAAGTGAAAAAACTTACAACAAATCTGAAGCTGTCTTATTCACACAATGTATCATGTGTATTTGAAATACACGTCTTGGAATTGCAAGAAAAAAAAGTTAGATTGTAGGAATTATAGATGGTAGGACCTACAACCGCTGAACACATATGTTCAGGGGTTGTGGTTCCTACCATCTAACTTCTCCTAAATTTTTTTTTTTATTGAAAACAGGTTTTCCATTAATGTGTAACACATGTGATACATTGTGTAAATAAGACAGCTTGCTGTAAGGTTTATTTTTTCACTTTGATGGAGCTAGGCTAATGACTCATTTTGGGTAAGTCACAAAAAGCGTATTTTGCCCAAAACGTTGGAGTATTCCTTTAAGAGATTATGAATTGTAGAAAGAAAGCAGAAATTGCCAACAAGGGGGATTTTGAATTTCAGCTGTAAATTTATTACTCCTATTTGTCAGCATGACACTGCTCCACACTGAGAGTGTGCACTGCAAAAAAATTTGAGGAAATTACTGGGATGGTACCCTGGACGTTGCACTTTGTGATAAGGAACTGATACCACTCCTAGACTGTAAAAGCTTAGATGTCCGGACATGAATTTCATGAAGTGAGTTTATAATTTGTGGTCAGCGGACCAGCTCCAGGCAATTCATCTATATGACATCAAAGATTATAGTCTTGGGTGTAGGCATTTGCCATCTCAATCCAAATTTAATGATTTTTTGTCATTACAGTCAAGACTAAAGCAAGCAAAAATGTCAAGAAAATCCATTTGGAAGCCATATCTAAAATCAATCTTTTTTTTCACTAAGGTCTTTGTTTGGTGACCTATGTCTACTATTTTTAGCATTCATTTCAGTTGCAGTTATTGTTCCTAAACATATGATTGATGAAAGCAGGTTTTACTGGCAAATGGTATCAGATGCACAGACTTTGCCAAACTTCAAGGCTTTTTGAGTTTGTTCCTGTTTTTTTTTTTTTTGTCTAATTCCTAGATTGGCTTATAAGATATGAACTCACGAGCTGAGTGATATTTTACCAAATATGATACTGATTATATTCAAGCTCCATAGTGCTTTGACGACCTCTAATTTGTGGAAAAACAGCGTAAGATGTGCCAGAGCATGCCCTGTGTGGAAGAGCAGGTGTGTGTCTCTCCTGTGTATTGTAGAAGGGGCTGTATGTGGGGGGCTGCTCAGGGGTGTCCTCAGTCATGCTGCTAACTAACAAGTCCCCCAGGCCCAGGCTGGAACCAGCAGTGCAGCAGACTGACAGCATTACCATGACAAAGATCTGTGGTCGGATGCAGTACGATAAAGGCATGGTAGTGATAAAAGACACCCCCCTATTTCACACACTCTCACTGGGGCTGAAACCAAAGACCTCCAAAGTGCCTAGAGCTTCACGGAGCAACGAGACATGCCTGTGCATCTTACAGATAAATCCCAAGGGAAAAAGTTGCACCATCACTTCATCGCCTCAGAGACAGAATATATCTTAAAAAATGTGAGGACACATTTTAACACAATCGCAATCATTCTACCATTGAAAAATGTTTTGGTAAAAAACTGATCCGTGGACATTAGGTTCTCTCAAAGGTCATGCAGATGCTATTACAGCTCACATTTTGCCACTGGGTTTTTTTTAAAACCATACAATCAATTAATGGCTCAAACATTCAATCAGGACAATGGAACACTTCTACTTCAATGGACCATATAACTAAATCAACCAAAACCAATCTATAACAATAAAAACATCAAAGACACTTAATCCTTTTGTGTAATGAATTCACAGAAGCTTGGAGAAGGTTCAGTAACCCCGCTGTGGATATTCAAATCATGTAGTATCTCGCCATCTTGTTATACTACCAAGCTCTATCATGTAAATGTTTTGTGCTAGTTGGCTCTCAGTCTGTACTGCACAATAGATTATCCCCAATGAAAATGTTCCTTATCTGAAGGCTGAATTAGTTCTCTAGTATCAAGGCAAAAAAACCCACAACATAGCACAGCATGGCATTGTTCCATTATACTACAGTATAAATAATGTTCAGCAAGCAGATTGGATTTTTAGTTATACAAACTTTTCTCAGACTGAGCAGCTCTGGAGGCAGATATAATCTCATTGGTCGAGTTAATCCTCAGTGGGCGGAGTCAAAGATCCACAGTTTTTCTGTCTGAGTAATTTTACAGTGAGGCACAGTGGAAAAAGGCCAGAGGTAAGAGGGGAGGTGGCCAATGTTATAAAACATAGCGAAAAAAAGTCATTAAAACCATACAAAGATACCAAGGTTGTTAGCTAGCTGACCCTCCAAAGTCAAAATAGCCATATTTGTAGCTATCACCTGTACTGTAGGTAAGCTACTTAGCTAACTTTCTGATCTTCCAACACCATGATGAAAAAAGATATTTCCATCGATATTTATTTTGCTTTTGTTTTAACCGGATTTATCTTTTCTACTCAAGTTTTTTGGTTGATTTGCCTTTGCAGTTTTTCATTTTGATTTGATAGACTCAGTTTCACCTGTTGAGATTTACCACAACCAATGAGATTATTTCTGCCTCCAGAGGAAGAAATGCTTGTGAAAGTTAAATAGCTGAAAGCTAAGCTCAAACTCCAATGCCTTGATGGTCAGATCAGAGTACTCTGTCTGTAAAGATCCTGCTTTTCTGTTTTTTTTTTCTGCCTCTTTGCCTCATCCTCCCATCTGAGTCTAATGTCTTTTCAGCGTGTTCGCTCATGTGTGCAGGGGGCCTCCAGTGCCGAGCAGCTCTCCAGCCTGGCTGTCCAGGCTTGGCACAATAGGGACTGATTCCCCAGCCTCTCTAACCCCCTCTGGCCTAAAGAAGTCTCCCTGCAGGACATGGAGGAGGACCACCTCAGTATCTGAATGTCCTCTACAGTCTCCTTGCTCTTTTTCATATGGTAGACTTAACTCAGTGTGAGTATACTGACACCAATGAATCATTAGTCAGTTTTTCTTTTTGTTTTGTTTGCACTGCCCTATTGTGTCATATTCACATTACCATGTCAAGATTAATAAGTTTGTGTTCTCCTCTCCCTTTTCCAGTTTACTACTTAAAATAAGATTAAACATTACTGCTCTCCATGGGAAAACTGGGTATAGGCGATAGAGTAAGGAGAGAGGATAGGATATAGCATAGGGAAAGAGTGAATATAAGTACAAATAGAATGGAGTAAGTAATAAAAACAGCAAAATACAATCTAAAGAAAAAGGGGGGTTATATAAACATACACGACAACCAACAACCACAATTCCAACCCGAGTAGCAAACAGCACTAGACATTAGACAGTAGGCATTTCTCTGCATGGAGTCCACAGCATATTTGGTAGGCATGCTTCCCCTGCACCATGGGGACAGTAGAGTACATGAATGAGATCCGACACAACTCTCTGAATTGATTTCGAGTCCTCTTCAGTTTTCTCTCTGCCCACACAATTACGTTGAGCCAACATGTGGCAACACAGTCGCTTCAACTGCTGTCCCGGCCTCCATGAGCGTGGGCATCATGTTAAAAGATCACAGCTTCACATAACATTATGTTGATTTCATGGTGGCCTTTATATCTTGACAAATATCCAGTTGTTTTGTCTTCTTGTGGTCTTAAGGGGGTCTGGTGTCATTTGAATGAATGGCAAGAAGCCAATGCTTCTTGCCGTTTGGCCGATATGGGTTGTTGAGGGCCGATACTGAGGGAGGTATTTTGAGGTAAAAGTTGGTAATAGCTGATATTGTGTGTCAATATTCAGTTTGTATTTTCATGCAATTCCATACTAATGAAACTCTTTCATGTTTAAAGCAAGGTGATTCATATCACCTATTCAATAAGGGTGAAACTCTGGCATACATAAGGCAAATACTTTGCAATAAACACAATTACGTGAATGAATTAATTGATAAATTTAAAATTTCCTTGCTAGTTTTACAGACTTTCTTCAGGTAGCAATAACCACTATATCAGACGTGGCTCAAACAACTGTCAAATACCTGATATTTAATAAAAGGTGTATCAGCAAACCAATATATTGGTCTAACCCGAATGCAAAACGCAAGGGTATTTCTTATATTAATATTAATGAACATTTATGAATGTCTGCTGTCAAGAGTTGATGGATGAAGTGCTTGTAAAGACACTTTACCAACATTTGGAATGGGATGTGATGAGACAAAAAAGATGAGGAGATAGACAAGCAGATACACAGACAACCCAACTGACCGTAGGGTCCAGAGGAGGCAGTCTCATCTCCATGCTCCTCAGCCAGTGCCTCAGTGCTCTGATTTGACCCCTGAACTCACACTGCCATTGGCTCAAATCCTCCACATCCCTCCTAAAGCAGAGAGGACCATTACATATTGTTTGGTGTGCCGATTGCATTTTACCATGCAGTCAAACACACAGTCGGGACAATGGAACACATTTACTTCAATAGAGAATATAACTAAATCAACCCAATTTATGGCAAGAAAAACACTGAAGACACTTAATCCGCAGAGATCTGGAGAAGGTTCAGTAACCCTAAATAATTCAGAATCAAACATTACATAAACAGAGTCTGCACCAACAAAACACTTTGCTTTTCAAATCACATGTGCCAATACTATTCACTAGAATTTGTACAATAGTTGTAGGACATTGGAGGCAAATTATGACGACCTCCATGTTTTTATTTCTTACGATTAGATGAAACTTTAATGAACCCTAAGGGGAAAATTAGGTTCTACTTAGATCGCTGCAATGGCAGGAAGCAGACATGGTGGCGAATAAGCACAGCCATGGCTAGTCATGAGATGTGCATTAGAAGAATTGAGTATTATTATTGTTATTATTCAAGGATAATACAACCAGTGTTCCTCAGTTGGAAATTGCAGCAAGAGGCATCATTAGGTTAGAGACGTCTGCTCTCACTATCTACTGGGCTGGAACCTTAGTCATGTCTGAGTGTGTTTCAATGAGATGTTTTACATTGTGTGCTCATTTCACATTTCATGTCTCTGTCTTTGTGTTGCTGGCAAATCCAGACGCACTGGTTCACAAAGCTGAGACAATCGACCAACTGTCATCACAAGCTGCTTGGTCTGACCTGGCTGTTGGTGGCCTTCTTCTAGAAAGACCTCCATTGCTTTCAACTGTATTTGTGTCTTTGGGATTTCAATACAATTTGATCTCTAAAATGTTGAATATTTGGTTTGTACAAATGTCGAAATTTGTCTTTTTTTTGTTTTGATTTCATACCCATATCTCTGATCCTTTGATACAGGTGTTGGCGATCCAAACAAAGTACCTCTTTCATCCTGCAAGAGACAACATTTTAAACAACTCAGCAAACTGATCCATGCATCATTTTTTGTTTGCTGTTCTGGCAATGCCACATTGAAAACTGCTATGATTTTCTATTATCTACACAGGAATGTTGCAAATTTACATTTTCAGCTGCGAGTTCCAGCCAATCAAGGTGGCACTTACTATTATGAAGCATTCATAATTCATTGTATAATCCTAGCCTCGATGTCTTTCCACTCTATTCTCTGTGCTCTTACCTCCATGCCTGCTGACTCTGATGCAGGGTAAAGGGCCGGGAGGGAGAGGGTCAGATCTGAGTAGCCAAGGGAGCTGAGTGAAGAATTCTGGGAAGGTAACGTCCCATTGCTGGTGATGGCAGGCTCTTCCATCAAACCCAGGGGCTAATGTTGGCACACAGAGTAAATGTTGTCTAAAGTCATGAGTACAAATCCAAATCCATTTGGAGAAAGCCCAGTATGCCATGACTGTGTATTCAGAGTAGGGTTATACAAAAATTTTTGGCTGATATTGAGTTGTTAAATATCAGCTTATGGCCAGATGATGTTTTCTCCTGAGAATGTGATTGAGGATTGTCCGTGACCATAGACACTGAAAACACCTGCAGAGAAGTTTTTCATTCAAGTACTTCTTAATGTGTTTTGTAAAATAATTCTTCATTGCTAAAGGCTATAAAAAGCCCTACCATTGAATAGGTGTGGTAGTCACCCTGCGTTAAAGAGGAATAGACCTAGAAAACCTCGAATAATGCCACTAGTTTTAGTATCATATGATAATAAGTAAGAGGCTTTTACACCCTGTCAAGAATAAAATTGGGGTGAAACATTTATATACAGTATTGTTTTGTTGGGGATGAAATTGTCCAAATTTAATGGCACTACATAGCAAAATAAAAAGGAATACATCAGGCTATTAGTAATTCCAAATCAAAAATAAGCCATCAACCCTAAAAAACCCAAATCCAGTAAAACCCTAGTTCATGGACAGATATTTTATAATATAGAGTAGTCAAGATACTCACTATAAATATGTTCATAATGGTCAGGTTCATAATAAGTCAGTTTGGGAGTGTGTATGTTACTGAGGATTTGTTGCTCACTGGGGGATGACTGATAAGTCAGTCTGACACTGCCCTCATGTGGTAAAAGACCACAATTCAGCAGCTGGGCTAGGCTCAATTAAATCATACCATTGTTCACACATTAACACCTTTATCTTCTCTGTGGTAAATCCACTATGTGCTTTCATACACCAATTTCCCAGCATGTTATGAATTGTAATGTCAATCGTGAAATTTGGCATTGAAAAATATGTATTAATCACAAAACTAGGTGTTTGCTTATTCAAGTATGAATGACAAGAGGGTCTCTTCAGAGCATATTTATTTACATCATAGTGTTATGTTCAAAACATACAACAGATCCACTCACCATGCCTTTCAAAGCAAATATCTGCCCATAAGCAAACCAAAGTTATTTTTTGATTAAATATGCTGCAAATGTTAACATCAGCATTGAACAAAAAAAGTCTTTTCTGAGCAGTTATGCAAATGTTTTTATCTTACATCTATTTTTCCCAAATAACCTTTGTAAAATTAGTAAATCATGCAAAACAAATTCATAATATATCAAAAACATAATGAAATACGAAAACAAAACAAACATTTACAGAGGTAAAACACAAAGAAGCATAACAGAAGTACTTAGCATGGAAAAAGAGAAATAAGCAACAAAATGATGAATGATAAAGCTTCAAACTATTTTTCAGTTTGTAAAGGAAATCTGTAACAAAATGTCATCTGAAAAGGATTAATGTTATATATAATACATACATTCATGCAATGTGGTGTTGTAACAAATATGTTGTTTTTTTTAAAAATATGTTGTTATTAGCACTTTGGTTTTGCTGAATTTACAGTGATAAAACAAAATAACTACTTAGTGGACTTAAGACTAGACAAATGAAGATGAACTGTATCTGTATTGGTACAGTTGATCTTCATAAATAAACAACTACATGAAAGCACATACACACAGCTGTGTGTGCCTTGGTAGCATTCTCCAAAATTAGTGGACATGATGATTAACATTAACATTCAAGTAACGAGTATGCAGAAAGGTAATGAATGAAGATTGTTCCTAGTAAGGTATCCCAAGGAGGTGTCAGGGTCACAAGCCTCAACTCTCTTCAAATGTGATGTGCAATGGAAGAAAGGACATACTCAATGGCAGATCTAGAAACAAAAGAAAAATAATTATGAATTAAAATAAACCAAACCATGCAGCTGAAAAATACAAAACAAAATAACAAGAAAATGAACACTGGAAAATAAATCAGATGAAAATGAAAAGCTTTATCTTCTGCAAATGAAGTAAATGAAAATGAGTGATATATATATATATTTTTTTTTTACATAAATGGTACCTGAATAACTGGATAAGGATGATGTGGACTCACAAATCCATCCAAGATGAGTGGCTCATATGCTCCTGCCAACTGAGTATCTGCGCTCACATGTTGGATTCTGAAGGATTGAGACAGCTGTCAAAAACAAGGATAAGCGATAATCAATACATAGTGCTGAAGATTTGGAATAAAAATGATTGTTCAGCAGTATAACCCCACTAGTGAGTGATATGGGGGAAAATACACAGACATGTGGGCATAATGTGTGGGCCTGAGATGTAATCAAAATAAGTTTAAGAAAATAGATGACAAAACAAACACATGAATGAATAAACTCATTTCAACTTACAAGGACCAAAACAACAGGAGGCAGGTCTATAAAGGAGAGCAGGATCAAGTCTGACATCATCTTGGGACGATCTACCAGGAACACTTGACTGAGAGTGAATGGTGAGGAATCCAAAACTTTGGAGTGTGTTTAACAATGGTATAATCAACTAAAGTGATGTGAAAGTCCACTGAATGTAAAGGGGCATGAGTGCAAAGCAATGATGGATGTAAACTGGTTCCAGAGCAGTCTACATATTTTTAATTCTTGCACTCTATCCAGTGTTGTATTTTGTAGTGTTTCATTTTGTAGTGTGTTACAACTGTGATGATCACAATAAACATTAAAAACAAAACAAACAAAAAATCATCTGGTCATACACTATACAAACATTCAGAAATTTGAAGGCATCTATGTATTTTGGAATCTGTTAAAAACAATATAATTGTGTTGGCATACCTCACTGAGTATTGTCACAAAGATAAAAAATAGAGGACTTTTTTTTTTGAATTTCAAAGGAAAAAGAACACTGGAAAAATATCTCTGTTCAACATACTTACAATATATTAGTTTCACAAAGCATAGGTATACAAGTTTTAACAAGTGTAAAATAAAAACTATAAAATAAGTTGTGGTCACTTGAAAAAAAATTAATGCTTTGTTTTGAAAAATATATATTGACTTGATAATCAGTGCTAAAGAAAAGGAGCAACTTTTGATATATCTAACGATTCCTAGTTAAGGCTAGATATATAAGGCATACGTTTAGACAGCTATTGTATATTAAAAAAGCTGAGCCATTTCAATGTGATCACATGAAGAGAAGAATAAATTAATTATAATTTCTTTCTTATTTTTTAATTTTTTTCCTATGAGATATGCAACTTTAGAATGCATTAGCATCATGGGTTCTTAGTCACATGGCCTATTCTTAGTTGTTTGGGTCAGGGGTAGCAGTTAGAATCTGCGACCATAGCTGGTTGAGGAGGATGAGTAGGAGGAGGATGAGAAGTTCATGCTGAAGCCAGAACCAGCGTCAAAGCTGCCTCTCCGGGAGCCTGATCTGGATCCAGTCCGTGAGCCAGTCCGGGAGCCAGTGGCAGATCCTGTCCCGCTGACATTATATGGACTATAGAGACCTTTGCTTGACTGTGATGAGGCCTCAAGCAGCCTGAGACCAGATCCTTCCTCCACCATGCTTCTGTCCATGGCATCTTTGAAGGAGATTTTGAGTTTGGTTTTTGGACATGTTAGATATTTGGAGTAAGCACTGACATCTCTCAGCTTTTGAGCAGTGCGGGCGTCAATTGTGCCCTTCTTGATCGATTCATCTAGCGACACTCTGCCCTCAACATCAGGCTCAATAAGTCCACCAGTGAGATACTGGACCTCAAGGAAACGCTGCCCAGCTTCATAATACAACCAGCCCTTCTTTAGAGCCTGGGAAGCAGACATCTTAACTTTAGTTCTGGGGTCTTCAAATCCATTGAAAGCTTTTTGAGCCAGGTTAATGCGATCAACCATGATTTTATCCACAAGGCCTTTTTCTGTCGCATCAGTGACTGAGAATCTCTCTCCGGTTGTGGGGTCAATTATTCCACCTGTGCAGGCTTGGGCCTCCAACAATCTTTGGCCTGTGATGTTGTCCACCAGGTTTCTGTGCATGGCCTCAGTGACAGACACTTTTTCCAGAGTGTCTGTGTCCAATATTCCAGCAATAGGGCCAGTCTCTTCAGTTGGGTCATTCCATATGACTGCTGGTGGTTTAATGGAGGGTATTGGGCTCATAGCATATGACGAGGTGGAGCCAGTGGTGGAACCAAAGGAGGATGAGCGAGAGCGGAAGCCTCCCATGTTTCCAGAGAGCATGTCAGCAAATTCTGTGATGGACAGATTTCCAGAGCGATATGTATCAAGAGCATTCTGGTCGATGAGACCACGCGAAAGAGCATCATCAACATCATACTGTCTTCCTGACCTCCGGTCAATGATTATAGATTTGACAGTGCCATCAGAAGAAGTGATTGTGATCTCTTCCCATTCACACTCCTGCTCAGCCAGTTCCAGGTAGGTTTGGTGGTCAATAAGTCCCTTCCTATAGGCCTCATATACTGTCATCTCTTTGCCAGTCTCTGGGTCTACAATGACAACTCTGCGTTTACGAACTGAGGACTTGGAAGATGTCTTCCTTTCTCGCTTCTTCTCCTTTAGGAGCAAGAGCACAAGTCCAGTGTCTGGATCAGTGATGCACCTCTCCATGAGCTGGAGGTAAGTTAAGTTTTCTTCAGTGTTGGGATCAAAGAAGCCTTTGGTGTCATCAGATGGATCTGTCAGAATCTCATTCATCTCCTCATCAAAGAGACCACGTTTGTAAGCAACCTCAACTGGCAGGCGGTGACTTTCCTCTGGGTCAATGATTCCACCAGTGGCAATTTGGGCCTCCAGGAGACGGATGCCATGGTCTTTCAGGATTAGACCCTTTTTCATAGCTTGGAACAGGGAGATTGTCTTGCCTGAATAAGGATCTCTGTATCCTGTTACTGCACGCTCAGCAGAGAGAAGCTTGTCTTTGAATTCTGGGCCAACAATTCCCATTCTCACTGATTCATTGACAGTGAGTTTGAGGTTTTTGATTGGATCAATTACATATCCTGTGGCTGCCTGAGCCTCGAGGAGTTCAAATGCAGTGCCTGGCCTAATCATGTTCTTCTTCATGGCCTGGTAAATTGACAAACGCTCCTTTGAGGACTCCAAGAATACCCCAGCAATACAGCTAGTACCCTCAAGGTACCTTGACAGCCTATCGGTAACCTCCTCCACTGAAATAAGACCTTCATTCAGTTCAGTGACAGTCTGCTGGTCAATAATTTGTGAGCGGAGCAACTCCTCCATTGTGATCTGCTTCCTCAGACCCTTGAACATCAGTCTCTTATCTCCCAGGGAAAGGAGACGCAATCCACCATCCAACTTACATCTCTTGAGCAACTGTGCATATGACAGCTTCTCCTCCGTGACAGGGTCAGTGAATCCTTTGACATCATCAGTCAGTCTCTCATTGGTTTCCTTGTTGATGTAACCTCTCTGCATGGCAATGTCTGCTGGGAGGTGGAATTGGAATTCAGGATCAATAATGCCCCCAGTGGCAGTTTGAGCCTCTAACATTTTCAAAGCATAATCCTCCAGAACAAGATCCTTCTTCATGGCCTGGAAAAGAGAAATGATTTTCCCACTGTATGGATCTTTGTATCCTGTGACTGCTCTTTCGGCTGAAAGAAGTTTATCATGGATCTCAGGGCCAACTACACCCTTACGAACAGCCTCATCAACAGTGAGTGTTTCATTTTTTACTGGATCAACAATGAATCCTGTGGCAGCTTGTGCTTCAAGGAGGTTGAGAGCTATTTCTGGTTTCAAGAACCCTCTTTTCATTGCTTGGTAAATGCTCATCTTAGAGCTGGTGTCAGTCATTACCCCAGCAACACAACCTGTGCCATAGAGATACTGCTTCACACTAGTCATTTCCATTATGTCACGGATATTCCTCTTGCCCTGCTTGAGAAGGTTGTATGTCTCCAGGTCAATGATGCGGGCATTGTACAGCTCATCTATAGTTATTCTTCTCCTGATAGTCATACATGACATTGGACTCTCCCCTCTGATGATTTCTCTCTGTTCCATAATCTCAATGATGATGATGATCATGCGCTCTTTGGTGATTTGACCAGAGCGATATTCATCCATGAGCTTCTGCCTCTCCTGCTCTGGAAGCAAATTTGAGTTCATGATATCCCAGAGATTCATGGACTGTCCGCCAAGGCTTTCCAGTGGAATGTCAACTTGGGTGTTGCTCAGATCACTCTGTGTTTGTTCCTCAGTGTAAAGGTATGTCTTTTCCACAACAGTTGGAGATTGAGGCTTGGAGAGTGGAAGGATGTGCAGGCCTGTCTCTGGATCTTTTTGGCACTTGTCTTTCAGCTGTCTGTAGCTTACATTCTGATCAGTTTCTGGGTCTGAGAAAGCTTTATTATCATCTGATGGCTGAGATAGGGTGCTTGCAATATCTTTACTGAATATGTCCTTTTGATATGCAACATCAGCTGGGACACGGTGACTGTTTACAGGGTCTATGATTCCTCCAGAAATCATCTGTGCTTCCAACAGTGGCATAGCTTGCTCTTTCGGGATGAGATCTTTTTGCATTGCTTCAAAAAGTGAGATTTTGTTGCCTGTGAATGGATCTTTATAGCCAGTGACAGCCTTTTCTGCAGAGAGGAGTTTTTCATGTAGCTCAGGGCCAATAAGGCCTGTTTTCACAGCTTCATCTACTGACAAGCACTGGTTCCTCACCGGATCTACAATGAAACCAGAGGCAACTTGCGCCTCGAGGAGTGCAAGACCTGTGTTGTGTCTCAGGAGCTTTTTCTTCATAGCCTGATAAATACTCATTTTCTCCTTTGATGGCTCCAGATAGATGCCAGCAATGCTGTCAGAGCCCTGAAGGTATTTGTTAACTTCTGGATTCTCACTGACTTGTTGAGGTGTGACTTTGCGTTTCTGCAAGAGGTCAAAGGTTGGTTTGTCAATGATTTTAGAATCATACAGGGAGCTTGCTGGGACAGGGGCTCTGAGTCCCTTGAAGCTGGACTGTTCTTGTTTCTTGGCCTCTTTCTCATCTACAACTGTGATAACAATTTTGATGATCTTTTCAATTGTAACTTTCCCTGACCTGTACTGTCTGATGAGGTCAAGCCTTTGTTCCTCAGTGAGATATTCAGAGTTAATGATTTCCCAAATGGTCATTTTCTTCCCTTTGAATGGTCCAGACTCAAGCTCCACAGTTGCCTGAGTCATAGCCTCTTTTGTCTGAGCCTCAGTGTATGCCTGCTCTTCCTTTGCACTGATTGCTTCGTCAGAAAGAGGTAGGAGCTGGAGACCAGTTTTCTTGTCAGTAACACATCTCTTGAACAGCTCTGAGTATGTGACATTTTCTTGTGTGTTGGGATCAAAGAAGCATTTTGTTTCATCAGTGGGACTGTTTAGAATCTGGTTCATTTCATCATCAAAATGCCCTCTCTTACAGGCAACATCGTGTGGAATGCGATGGCTCTTTAGTGGATCAATGATGCCACCTGTGGTTAGCTGTGCATCAAGCAGTCGGATTCCTTGTTCTTTAGGGATGAGATCTTTCTTCATTGCCTGAAACAGAGATACAGTCTTTCCAGTGTAAGGGTCCTTGTAGCCTGTAACAGCTCTCTCTGCAGATAGGAGCTTTTCATGCAGCTCTGGGCCAACAATACCTGCTTTGACAGCTTCATCAACAGTGCACTTCTGATTGTTTACAGGGTCGACCATATAGCCTGTTCCTGCTTGGGCCTCAAGCATGTTCAAGGCAGGTCCTGCCCTCATCATGTCCCTCTTCATAGCTTGATAGAAGGACATTGTCTCCTTGGATGAATCAATAATTATTCCTGCAATGCAGTTTGTGCCCTTCAGTGCTTTGCGGACAGGTTCCATTTCAGACACTTCTTTGACGGTCTTATTACCTTTGTGCAGTTTGTTATAAAGATCTTTGTCAATGATTTTGGATTCCAGGAGCTCAGCGGCAGGAACAGGTGCCCTCAGACCATCAAAGGCTTTTTCATTCTTCTTCTCTTTCTCCTCTGCCACAGTAATCACAATTTTAATGATTTTCTCAATTGTGATTTTGCCTGTCTTGTATTGACGGAGAAGGTCCTTCTTCTGATCCTCAGTGAAGTACTCAGAATTGATTATTTCCCAAATAGTAACAGTTTTTCCCTTGAATCTTCCAAATGGTACAGACACAGTTGTTTTGCTAAACACATCCTTTGTCTCCTCCTCTGTGTATATGCTTGAGCAATGAGCGGCCTTATCAGTGATTGGTAAGAGTAGCAGACCGGTGTCAGGATCAGTGGTGCATCTGCCCATCAGCTGAGAATATGTCAAGGGTTCCTGAGTGCTGGGGTCAAAGTATCCCTTTGTGTCATCTGAGGGGTTCTCCAGAATTTTGTTCATTTCTGCGTCATATTGTCCCTGTTTGTAGGCTACTTCAGTGGGTACACGATGGCTATTGATAGGGTCAATGATGCCACCAGTTCCAAGCTGAGCCTCAAGGACTCTGATGGCATGATCATGTTCAATCAGGCCTTTCTTCATGGCTTCAAAGACAGAGATCGTTCCACCAGTGTATGGATCTTTGTAGCCAGTAACAGCTCTCTCAGCAGAAAGCATTTTGTTGTGCAATTCGGGGCCAATCACACCTTCTTTGACAGCCTCACTAACAGAAAGTTTCTGGTTCTTAATGGGGTCAATAATGTAACCTGTAGCTGCCTGGGCTTCAAGAAGGATCATGGCTGTGCCTGGAGTAATCTTCTTCTGTTTTAATGCTTCATAGATTGACATTTTTTCACTAGATGGTGCCAACAGACCAGCGATGCAGTTCTCCCCTGTTAGAATCTTTCTTAGATTTTCAGTCTCACCAAGCTCTTTCACAGTGGTTTTGCCTTTCTTCAGCTTGTCAAACTCCTTCTTAGGTAAAAGGCCGAGGTCATGAAGCCTGCTTGCAGGAACCTTTTCACGGATGCCATCAAAAGCCAATGGATCTACACTGTCTACTACTACATCTCCGGCATTTTGACCATTGAAAACTTTTTGTGTCGTCTCAACCATTGTTACATGTACTAGTTCTTTCTCACGGACCTTATCCGTCTGAATGTCAATTTCTCTGGTGTGCTGAGCATCCTCAAGCTGCTGCAGCTTCTCACGCAACTTCTGGTTCTCTTCTGCAAGAATCCTTTCCTGCTCAAGTCTCTTCTTTTCCAATTCCTGCATTTCTTTTTGTTTGTTCTGCATCTCTTTCTCAGCTTCTTTCTGCTTGTTGAGGGCAGCATCCATGGTAGCCTGGAGTTTCTTCTTCTCCTCCTCCATCTGCATTCTCTGGCGCTCCTGTTCATCTTTGAGAGCTTGGGCCTTTTTGACTTCCTCTTCAAATTGGCTCTCCAGTTTCTTTT
The DNA here is from genome assembly GCA_900302615.1 of Holocentrus rufus. NCBI lineage: Eukaryota > Metazoa > Chordata > Actinopteri > Holocentriformes > Holocentridae > Holocentrus > Holocentrus rufus. The sequence goes on along the minus strand of OMLF01026309.1, from coordinate 22,514 downwards.
TCTCATCTTCAATGAGCTTCTCTTTCTTTAACAGCATCTCCTTCTCTGTCAAGAATGTCTGCTGGAGTACTGTCTTCTCATGTTCAATTTGTTTCTGCTGTGCATCAGCCATCTAATGGAAAAAAGTAGGGAAAAATAAAAGTTAAAACAGGTTTTATACAGCAGTATATTCTCCACACAATTCATTTGTAATGCAATATAAGTTGTACAGTGCACTCTGCTTATGCATAAAGATCAAAGCCAAATATAGTTTTATGTGTGCTTGTAATTTTATTATAGTTAGGAAGAGTTGCTAAAAGTTCTTTGATTGCACAACTTTTTGAAACATACTTGCTTTCTAGCATAAACCTGCCCCATTTTTATGTTTATTTTTTTGATGATGTATGTGATATGCCTGGATGTTCTCATGACCCAAAAAATTCACATACTCAACTGTGCAGTGTATTTATTATGTAAGCCATTAGCACCAGTATTAGTGGAAGTTTAGTGCTTTTTTTCTTATGGATTTCCACCAAATTTATCCTATTCAGAATAACAATAAACCTTCCCTATCTCTATACCTTGTTTTCTCACAGAGTACCACAGAAAAAATAAGATGACAGTAACCTTAGACATCGATCCAAACAGGTTTACTACTATTAGAGATATTGAAACCTGAACTTGTCATTTGTATCCATGGATTTGTGTATGTGAGTGATGCACATAAAGATACTCACACATATGCCTCTTCCTATAAGAAATTATTGATTATCAAATGAAAACTAAAATGGTTATGCCACACTCAAGCTAACCACTCCAGTTACTGAAATGGACTGTGCAAATTCATCTTGCATTCCAAAATAATAATTCCTTAAATTGAATTTTGTTATTATGTGTTGTAATGTGGCTGTGATTACTGGCATGTTACACTAGAATGAAATAAAATCATAAAGGAACCTGAAATTGGTGGGTGGGTTATTTTGACTCAAAGTTTTTGAAGTGCTAGTAGAGGAAAATCACTGACAATGTTGCTCTTCAAGTTTCAAGTGGATGAAACTAATTCACATGGTTAGGAAAAAATTAAACCACCAGACCTCCACTGGTAATATTAATGATATGTGGAGTCTATGCCTATAGCCTTTTCTAGAAATATAAAGACAATAATAATTTGTTTAGCATACAGTATGTTTCATACAACTGTTTGACCACCATTCTAAATCAAAATTTATTATAGTAAAAAAAAAAAAAGAAAAATTGCCAGCCTCATTCTGGGCAATTCATGCAGTACACAAATCGCAACACGTGACAAAAATTATTTTAGTAAGCTTAATGCTACATATTTGACACAAAATTGTTTTCCTCATCACATGAGCAATTATACATCCTGTTAAAACCACATTAATGGCACAACTGCCTATGCCTGGCACAGTGCACATAGCCTCATTTTACAAATATAAATATTATTTAATGGATAATAAAATTGTTGACTATGTGGTTAGTTGTGTTAACTATAAAAAACTGTCCTATCATCCTCAGTGATTACCAACCATAAGCATAATGGTTTGCTTGGTCTTAGGTGTATTGGTAATGGAAATATTCTGTGTTGACATTTTTTTTTTTTTTTTTTTTTTATTTTTTTTTTGTTTGTTTTTTGTTTTAAGAATTTTGTGCTCATTACAGGATAACTAACTGTATTGCGTTTGTTAGTCACAACCTCAGGTGTAATCAGGGCCACCCCATAATATTGGGCCTCATTCACTAGTATGTGTGCAGAAAAGTGTGCTTGCAAAATTCCGAATTTGTAACACATGAACAACACTTTGAACACATGGAATACAAAATTTGTCTCCATGTGTATGTTTGTGAATCAGGTTCATTCTCAATTGACAGACTCGTTCCCACAATTGGTAATTTACATACTACCACACCCTGTTTCTCTATATATTTTTATTGTATTGTATGAGAGATGTGGCAGTAGAGAAAACAAGTTTTTAAAAAGAAGAGAACCATTGCTACTTAAGGTAAAAAAGTAGAAAAAAAACTTTACTAATGTTGTACAGTAGTTTGAGAGATGAAACTCAGAAAAGGCACACCTTTCTATTTTGCATTTCCTCTGGAGTGACAACTATAAATATGACTGTCACACGTGCTTGCACCGAATCCTGTAAATTGCCTATTAAGGCAGGATTTCCCATTCATATATATTTTGATTTATTTCTTGTTTCTTCGACCACAGTTACAAGTTGCAAAAAAAAAACAAAAAAACAAACAAACAAAAAAAAAAACGCCATTATGGTATACATACACATAATAATGTATATACCTGTGTGTGTGTGTGTGTGTGTGTGTGTGTGTGTGTATGTGTGTGTGTGTGTGTGTGTGTGTGTGTGTGTGTGTGTGTGAGTGTGTGTGTGTGTGTGTGTGTGTGTGTGTGTGTGTGTGTGTGTGTGTGTGTGTGTGTGTGTGTGTGTGTGTGTGTGTGTGTGTG
>OMLF01026309.1:0-20027 GCA_900302615.1 Holocentrus rufus | reverse complement strand
TATATACCTGTGTGTGTGTGTGTGTGTGTGTGTGTGTGTGTGTGTGTGTGTGTGTGTGTATGCATGTATAGAATTGATCTAAATAAATCCCCATTGCTGTGGCAGGCGCTCATCACGTTACCTTCTTTGTCACAATGCACTACTGTGCTGTCAACACACAAAACGACAATATATTGCAGGTGAGGAAAATTAAAGGCTAATTTGGGTAAAAAACCTGGGTCTTATTTTCTCATCTTTTTGGGTCAAAATGATTAATAGGGTCAACATTTTTGTAATTGGTCCATTATTGAGTGAGAATTCTATAACTGGCAACTAGCGAAACAGCTGTAATGTAATCCAATGGGGGCATTTATCCACGTCAAAGACATGTCCACTTGTAGTGCTTGTTTTTGCAATTGACAGGCTCAGATCGTTATCTTAAGAGTGACAACATTATGGAAAGTGTAAACCTGAGTGACCCCTTGTCTAGACTGCAAGCTTCACATGAGCATCGCACTCGCGAGACTACAGCGTTCACGCCACACTGGAGCGACTGTCTATACCGGTTCCGTCTATTTGTAGCGCACCTTTCAATAAGTAAATCTGAGCAGCCAGCCTTTAAGCACAAATAAATGCTTTGGGTCGTGTTTACGCCCTTGAGACGCACCTGAGATGCTAGCTGCACGGAGCTGGTGCGGACAGCTGCATAGATTAAAATGAGAGCGTATCTGTTGCGTGAGACGCGCAAGTAAAAAACGCATCTAAAACGCTTGTGGTCTAGAAAAGGGGTGAGAGTAGAGCTGTCTGGGGAAGAGTAGAGTACAGAAAGAGTAGCTTAGTATTATCTAAAAGACATAAAAAGAAAGAAAAATGCTGTTCCAAGAGTGGAGAGACTTGCTGCAGACAGAGCTGAGGTAATGCGCACTGAGTGCCAGCGCTCTCTCGATCGCCAGAGACTGGGAGATAGGAGGAAAAATTTGACTGGGAGAGGGTTAGCTAAATATTCAGCCATGACTTTGGAAATAAATTCTTGGGGTTTATTCTACCTTTATTTATTCTATTCCTTTAATAAATCCATAATCCACAACATATTGAAAATAAGCTGCCCTGCCCCTGCGCCACAACTAGATTGTCAGACTGTAGGAAACACTGAACAGGTAACTAGTTAACCAGTTCTAAATATACCATGTTGCCAACTGATGGCACTGGAAATTTGTGGGAGCAGCTGATCAATATAAGCTTTTAGCTTCACTGGAAGACAAAAACATGAAAAGCAGTTAAAGCCTCCTTCCAGCCAGTTTTACTTCCTGTTTTTCGCTTGATGTAATCCATTACCATGGAAACCAGACGCTTCAGGCTCAATACCTAACAGCATAGGGGCTGTGGACACATGAACATGCATCAGACAGACATCTTTTTACCTCGCGTTGCGTCTCGCTGTTTTTGAATCGGTGCTGGTGGCATTCGCGTTTTGCAGCTAGTTAATTGCTTACTATTTTTAGACGGCACAAACAAAGCTTTGAGTTGGATATGATTCAGTTCCAGTTAGCAGCTATATAGACTGCTGTTAAGTTGCTGGCCGCAATATCATGTGTTGTCATAGCGACAGTGAAACCGTTGAAAACGCAAGACAGTGCACCTGCGCCAGCTTGGAGAATGACGTGCGACTAGGGCCAGTGCTATTGTCATACCTCATCCTTCTGTTTTAACAAGAGCTCAATTTTTTTTTAACTTTAAGTGCTAAAATAAGTTATTTGTCAAACAATACGTGGTGGACAGTGTGGCTCATCAACATCATGAGGATATGGCTCAGATAAATATGAGATATCTTAAAAATTCAAAAATACACTGGAGGACACTGGAGGGGGGCTTTAAGGGAATCAAAAGGTGTCACTTTCCAATATGGGAATCCTAATGCACTCTATTGTCAGCTATATATTGATAATTTACATATGTTTAAGACGATGATTTATTTATCAACAAGTCATTAATTTTATAATTATTAAATTATGTATAAGCAACAAATTAAAATGTTTAAATGTATATTTACTTTATATTCAATATAATTGTATATTTAGTTTATTTATTTTAATTATTTAACTAATAGTGGTTCCAATATACTATATAGATTTGATAAAGTATGGCTTTATAATTTTTTATATAGCTTTATAATTTGTGTATATGTATGATCTGAGGTAGTTCTAACATTCTTCACAGAGTAAGAACAAATTCAAGTAAGAACAGACTGAATTTTGCTTAAAATGTTTGCACGAAGGGTTTAAGCACACATTTGTACATGAATGATTTGTTTGTGAACAAGGCCCATTTGAGCAAAAACCTTTAGTTCGAAAATGACTTAAATTAACAATGAACACTTTATTTCTAATCTTTTTCAAGTTACCATGGTGAAGAGAGAGAGAGAGAGTGAGAGTGTTTTTGGATCTCTGTGTTAATTGAATGAGTCCATCAAATAATTTAACCTTTGAACTCTCTGAGCATTTACTAGATGTTTGAGATGTCTGGGATATCGTATGCTAAATCTGTGGCTGCACACAGTATCCCATTATTGTCTATTCTAAATGTTGAACTGAACTTGAAGTTAACGTTTTTACTGTATGAAGTACAGTATGAAGTATGAAGCATGTATTAAAATAGATAAACATTCCAGGATATGATCAGCATGAGCACAGTGCACTGTAAACATGATAAAATGAAAATAATATTCAAAATCAAAGGGATGTGATTAGTAGATTTAGAACAACGTAGAGATAGAGAAAATTTAAAGAAATATTTCAAAAGGGTGTTAGTCGTCAGATAGAGAGTTAACAATGACATAAGCTGCTCTGTTATGTCATTTTGACACAATACCTCTTTAGACTTATTTTGAAGGTCTTCAGCCTCTTTTTTCAGTCTAGCCTTCTCCTTCTCTAGGTCTGCGATAGCATTGCGTAATTCATCAGCCTCTTTGCTGCTGCTTAGTCTCTGGACTTCAAGTTTTTCCACGACAGTCATTTTCTCCTTGGTGGCTAGTTCTGTTTCATGAAGGCGAGCAGCAATTGCATCAGCTTGCTTCTTGAATTTTTTAGCCTCCTCCTCAGCTTTAGTCTGGGCTTCACTGAGTTGAGAAACCTGAAGTTTGAGCTTTTCTGCTTGAGCTGTGATCTCCAACTGTCTTTTCCTCTCTGCCTCAAGTGACCTCTGATAGCCCTCAGTTTCCTCTTCAAGACGCTGTTGCATTAGTTGCTTATCCTCCAGCAGCTTTTGGGCCTGCTCTTGAGCCAAGTCCTTCTGCCTCTGGAGCATCTCTGCCTCAGCTCTCAGTTTAGTTGCCTCTTGTATGGCCTGCATTTTTTCTTTGAGCATTTTCTCGGCGAGAGCTCTTTGTTGGTTGAGGTCAGTCTCAGCAATCTGTCTCAAGCGTGCAGCTTCTTGGGCCTCCACACTAAGTCTGGCGGCATCCTCTGCAAGCTTTTTCATATTTTCAGCCTCTTCTGCAAGGAATTTTTGTGTGTTATCTTTATCTTTTTTGATGAGGCGCTGGTTTTCCTCCTCAATTCTGGATTTAAGTTTGAGAAGTTCTTCCATCTGAACCTTGACTTTGAACAGCTCCTCCTCCACTTGGGCCTTTTGTTTGACAGCATCACCAACTTCATCCTTCAAGCGCTGTAGCTCTTCATCCAGGACAGCCTTCTGATTATCAGTTTCATCCAGTTGAAGTTTAACCTTTGTGAGCTCTTGCTCTACTTGGAATTTCTGTTTCAATGTCTGCTCTGCAATTTTTTTGTGTTTTGCCATTTCAGCATCAGCTTGTTGCTTCTGTTTAAGTGCCGCAGCTTCTGCTTGTGCTCTTTTCGCAGCTTCAAATTCAGCCTCTTTCCTCAGCCTCTCAGCATCCTCCTGAGCTTTGGCTTGGTTTGCAGCTTCTTCCTCAGCAGCTGATTTTTGTCGTTCTGCTTCCTCTGCTTGTTGACGAAGGAGGGCCGCCTCTTTTTCTGCCTTTTCCTTAGCAGCTTCTGCCTCTTTGGCAAGCTTCTTGGCTTTCTCATACTCTTCCTTGAGCTTTTTCTGCACGAGGTTATCTTCCTGCTGTTGGACAAGAACGCTCTGAGCTTGCTGTTCAGCTGCAAGACATTTCTGAGCTGCTTGTTGAGCTGCAAGAATGTGTTTATCTGCTTCTTTGTCAGCTTCTTCTTTCTGCTTTCTGGCCTCATCTGCCTTCTTTTTCAGACGCTCAACCTCGTCCTGTGCTGCCTTGCGTTGTCTTGCTGCTTCTTCTTCGGCAGCAGCAATCTTCCTAACCTTTTCCTCAGCTTCCCTCCTCCTGTTCTGCTCCTCAAGGGCAAGCTGTCTTAGTTTCTCTGCCTCCTCCTCGGCTTGGAGTTTACTCTGTTGAGTTTCTTCTGCGATGTTTTTCAGTTTGTTCAGCTCTAGCTCCAAGTCAAGCTTTCCAGATGTTGCCTTTTCAAAGTTGAGCTTAAGTATCCTAATTTCTTCTTCAACAATCCGTCTCTGTTTGAGCGTGTCATCCACAATGGCCTTTTGTCTTTCCATTTCAGTTTCAGAGGATTTTTTGAGCTGGATTATCTTTTCCTCAATGTCTTGTTTGTGCTGGTTGGCCTGGTCTTCAAGAGCTTTCCTCTGATAAGTCTCATCCTCAGCCTGCCGCCGGAGTCTTTCATTTTCAGCCTCCTTCTCTTTCAAGGCAATTTCAGCCTCTGTTTTTAGGCGCGTGGCCTCATTAATGGCAGCCAGCTTCTCTTTGAGAATCCTTTCAGCCTCTGCTCTCTGACGAGCTGCCTCTTCCTCAGCAACTTGCCTCTGACGCTTGGCCTCCTCAGCAATGGATCTAAGTTTGCTGGCTTCCTCTGCTAGGTCCCTCATTTTGGCTGCTTCGGCTTCAAGGAGTTGTTTGCTCTTCTCTGTGTTGGACATTGTCTCTTTTTCTGCCTTGGATTTTAATTCAAGGAGTACATCCATTTCACTCCTCACTTTGGCCAGTTCATCCTCCAACTGCTTCCTTTGTTGTTCAGCTGCACTGACTTCATTCTTCAGACGGTAAAGTTCATTATCAAGGAGGGATCTCTGCTGCTCTGCATGGTCAAAGTCTGCTCTTAGGCGAATAAGCTCCTGTTCTGCAGCGAGTTTCTGCTGAGCTGTGCCCTCAGCCATCTTCCTCTGCCTCTCAAGTTCTTTCTCTGCCATTTCCTTTTGCTTCAAGGCTGAGTCCTCAGCTTTGGATCTCTTTTTGGCCTCACGCTCAGCCTCATCCTTCTGCTTCTCAGCCTCCTCTTGGGCAAGGCTCTTTTTATGAGCTTCTTCCTCAGCCTGGAGTCTCAGACGGAGGGCTTCATTGGCCTTTTGCCTCCATTTTTCAAGTTCTCTTTCTGCCTCCTCCCTGGCATTTTCTGCATCCTCCTGTTGTTTCTTGAGGCGTTCGGCTTCTTGTTGCAGCTGGAGAACAGTGCCATGCTCTTGTTTGAGAGATTCCTCCAACTTTGAGGTCTTTTCCATATAGGACATGCGTTTGCTCTGGAGTTCAGCAGCAGCACTCTTCTGGGCTGCCACATGAGCAACCTTGATTTGCCTCTCTTTCTCTTCCTCTGCTTGCTTCATTTGCCTTTCGGCTTCCTCTGCCTGCATCTTGAGGTTTTCAAGATCGTCAAGGGCTTTCTGCTTTTGCCTAGCAGCTTCCTTCTCTGCCTCAGATTTGATTTTGAGCTCCTCCTCTGCTTTGCGCTTTTTCTGGGTCTCCTCATTGACTTGTTTGCGGAGCTTTTCAGCCTCTTCTTGGGCAGCCTTTCGTAGTTTTTCTGCTTCTGCTGCTCTGTCACGAAGCTGCTTGAGCTCAGATTCTGCTGTGGACTTTTGCTTGACAGTTGTCTCAAGCTGGATCCTGATGAGATGGATTTCCTCCTCAATCTTAGCACGGCTTTGAAGGGCCTCTTCCACCTGTTTACTTTTGTCCTTGATCTGCTGCTCAGACAGATTTTTGAGCTCATGCAGCTCCTGCTGGACGTTGTGCTTTTGCTTTTCTGCATCTACAGCAACAATTTCTCTCCTGCTTACTTCTTCCTGCATTTTGAGCTTCAGCTCTTGGGCCTCTTTCTCTGCCTTGGCAATGGCCTTTGCATGAGCTTCAGCTAACTGCTTCTGTTTGTCTAACTCAGCCTGCATCTCGGCCATTTTTTTCTGCTCTTCTGCTTTGAGTTTCTCAGCAGCTTTCTGCATTAGTGGAAGCAAATGGTAAAGAAAGGATTATAATTAAGCATGACAGGTTAAATGTTAGATAACACTTTACATTAACCAGCTCAGAAGCAGTGTGAATTAAAATTGTAATTACGATAGTAATCACAGCTTAACCACACTGGAACATGAGCATCTTAATGTATTGTATTACCTACTTATTGTTAAATGTTAAAAGTTAGCTCAAAGATCAAGTCAAACGTTAAAAAGCATACTCATTAAGATGATGTTAAAATCACAATGCAGTTAAAGTAATTCATTCATGACAAGACAATTCAGGATAAATGGATAATGATGATGTATTAATTAATGTATGGAAACAAAAGATCACTCCACAACACAGCAAGAAAATCATATGGCATGCAACTGTAGCTTTTGCATCTCTTTCAGATCTATATAACAATGCTATAAATGCATTAAATGTGGTAAAGGGCTACATAAACTTGACTTGACAAGAAGTAGGATAGCCCATCCTATTATTGAGGGGCGGAGTTAGAGAAGATGTGGGTGTGGTAAATAGTTAAATACTGATCACATACCATCATCATCTAAATATTGCACAATTTCATAGTAATTTAGATGAAGGTTATAGCATTGATGGCATTAGGAGCATTCCTATTTCCACTTGTGTAAAAGAATATAACCACACACCACAATTTGATCTATATAATTACTATAATACTCTTATTGTCTGTTTAGTATAAATTCTAATATATTAATACTACTGTAACCTCAAAATCATTGCCCAAAGACAAACATAATATTAAAAAGGTATTTCTTTAGGGTGGGCTTCTTTTGAACTCTTTCACATAATAAATCAATCTAGATTTCAGATAATAATTTAGACTGTGCACAAAAATACATTGGCACAGTTCATTCTGTTAAAATAAAGACAAGATGCTCTCATGTTATTCACACCATTAGCTTTGCAAACTTTTTTTTTTTTTTTTTTTTAAATCTCAGTCCATGCATTGGGGGTTCTTTAAATCACTATAGTCCACCAAAAAAGGGTGTGGGGGGCAAGGCAAGAAGAAGAATTTCAGAAAATGCCACTGAAGAAGCCAGTTATGATGCAAGAAAAGTTGCCATTACAGAGTAGGTTAGTAAGAATGACTGTAAGCAGTAGTAATAGTCACAGAATAAGAGGTTTTATAAATAAGTGCAGCGAATAAAGAAAGACTATAAATGAGGCATGAAAGTGCAAATCAAGCAAATATAAAAAAAATGCAGTACAGTTTAAGAGAGAAAGGGTGGATAGATGTGAGGATGCCATGACAGAGTGAAGGACATAGGTACCTGAAGCACTGTGAATAATTTACCTCTTTAACGCCCAAACAAGTTAAGCATTCATCATGACAAAGCACTGGCAAGCAGTTAAGAGAAGCAAAGAAACAAACAAAACATTAGGGTTAGAAAATAACGCTTTCTACAGAATGCCTTTTAAAAGACTTTAAACTTGTTAATTTGAAAAAGGAGAGTTGAAGACCATGATAACCAGGCTGAAGCATACAGTGAAAACTTCAGTTGAAGACAAAGTGGCCAGTGGGGAAAAAAAAAAGAAGAAAGTAACAAAAACATAGTGAAAGAAAGACCCCCTTATTCTAAATCTACAATGGCACACCACACAAAATGAATGGAGATGAAGAAGCCAATATGAACAAGCTACTGACTTAATATTCTCCATAAATTTCATGTAAGTATTCACTTCAAAATCACTGCATTCATGCATCATCAACTGTGTATTTGCAATTATAATTCTAACATTTTTTTTTTTTATGAAACTTTTACAAACCCTAAATATAGCTTCATATGATCATTACATAATGTATATCAAAAGTATTTTATAAGAGCCCAGTAATATGTGCGGCTCTAGCTTCGGGCTCAGCTACAGCATGCCAATGTTTCTTGCTTTTATGTCAACGCAAAGGAGCTAATTGTCACCAGTACATTAATTGTGTGTGTGTGTGTGTGTGTGTGTGTGTGTGTGTGTGTGTGTGTGTGAGACACTCAGACAGGGGAGTGCATGCATACATGCATGCCTTCAGTGGTCGGCCGGCATGTCGATTTGTTGGTTTATTGGTTGATTATTTGGTTGGTTAGGTTAATGTTAGAATTTAGTATTTCACGTCGCTGGTAGGTTTTCACGCACCTCCTCATCCTCAAGGCGACGCTGCGTGTCTGTGATGAACTTAATGTACTGACTGGTCAAAGTCATCAGTTCACTGTACCGGGTCCTCAGTGTCACATACTGGAATAGGGAAAGGGACAAAAAGAATAAATAAATTAATCAAATAGCACACATGGAAATGTTTAATACTCAGTCTGTGCATCTCTTTCTCACACTGACAAAGTTCATGCTGAGGATGTCCTTTATCATTATTTTTTACATCCTCTGCATGGTGTATCAATTGCAGCTTCTAAGAAACACACCTCCTGAATGATGTTGTCAGAAGCTGAATCCATTTTGGTTTTCTTCAGTGGAGAAGCAAGAGGTTCCACGTGAGCTTTGTAGGCAACCAGCTGGAGTTCATAATCCTGTCAAAACAAGGACAAGTACCATATATCAGTGACGCAAAAGTGTTTTTTGAATGCACTCAACTACAATATACACAGTACCATATGCATACCAATGCTGCTTCATGCTCACCTTGATGGTGTCAATGTATGCTTTGGCATATGTCTGACACTCATCAACTTTCTCCTTGTTCTTCTCAATCTCTTCCAGAAGTTTCTGTTTTAGAAAAAAAAAACAGTTTAGCCCACTTATTTAAAGCTAAATAATAAATAAAGAAATACATTTTAAACAAAGTATTAATTCTATGAATAGAACGTGAGAAAAGTGCTTTATTCGTATGACTGGGTAACAAAATACCTTTTCCTGGGCCAGCTGCTCCTTCAGAGTTTTGCTGTCAGTGATGGGCACAGCCTGGATCTTCTCCTGCCTCTGTTTGGCGTCGGCGATCCAGCGGATGAGCCAGTCGTAGCTCTCGCGGTAGTAGCCCAGCTGGCGTCCGAGCTGCTCCAGGTCCCTCTGGCGAAGGTCAAACTGGGTGAACACAGCCTTCCAGCGGTCCTGCAGGCTGGACAGGTGCTGCCGGTAGTGGTCCAGCTCGGTGTCGCGCTCACTGTGCACGCGAGACATCTTGTCACTCACGGCAGAGGCCTTCTTCAGTTCCACCTCCAGGGAATCAAACACCGGCTGTTCGCCCTCGGCTTCAGCTCGCATTTTCTATAGGTTTGAAGAAAGAAAAAGGCCAGTGAGATAACATGGACGACTTCATCTGTAAAGTGTGGGCAACAACCAAAGGGGTGGGTAACTGAATAAAAGTTTTGTTTTGTATTGATTCATATAATTTCATACAAATTGATCAAACCTGACTCAATTTCTACATGATAATCACAAAATGGAGAGGAAGAAAGAGACTCATAATGGATATTTTGTTGATAATAAAGAACCTAATATGAATTTTGATCAATGAGAAAATGGAGAAAACTCTCTTCTAAAAAAGGCCTATTCTTGAGAACAGAGGCCTATTTTTTCAGTCAAAGAGCTTTGATCAAAAAGAAGTATTTCACCTTTAGTTGTGTTCGGTAAGCCTCAACTTCCTTGACATCTTTAGGCACAGTGTGAATATCACGCAGACTGTCCTCATACTTCTTGAGAACTCCCTCAGCCTCTTGTGTGTTGCGGATGACCACGTCCACTGTCTTCAGCCTGAGGTGAGGAGAATAAAAACAGTGAGGACAGAGTGGCGAAGGAGGATTAGGAAAAATAGAATTCACTTGCTTCTTTTCACTGTTAAGAATAAGTGACAAGGAGGAAAGGTAACGCACTTTTCCAGATAAACGGAGGAGAGTGTGTAGGCATGATCCATCTTCTGCACAGTGAGGTCAAGCTCAGAGCGGAGGACAGGAGCTGAGGCAGACTGCTGAGGAGAGGCCAGGACCTCCTCTGTCTTTACAGCCACCTTGTCAAGGTTCTTCTTGATGCCCTCGAGCTCTGTATGGACTTTCTGTGGAATGGAAGAAGACATGAAGATGTAAACTGAACTTGAGCCACACAGTGACTGAACAGAAACATGGACAAATATTCCACTGAGGAAAAATACACCAGATCCAACTTATTGAAAAGGGCAAATTACACACACACAGTATATATGTGTTAAATCCCATCTTCAAAATTGAAATCAACTGGCACTGGGATTCCTCAATGCCAGTCAGAGCAGCTGTAGTGGTCAAAAGGCCTGTTATTTTCATATAACCACATACAAATTCAAGACCTTAAAATGAGTGCTGTTGCTGTTTTTTCACGCCAATCTTCTTGGCGACCACCTCTTTTGTTTATGGTATTTATTCTGTCTGAATCAATGTGGTTCAATGTGATTCAAGGCACGGTACCTTCTGCTCGGTGGTCTTCTGAGCACATTCTTTCAGAGGGTCCTTTTCCACAGGTTTGCGTATACGAGCCACAGTCCGAGCCTCGCAGTCCTCGATACGAAGACGCAGGTCCTTGATCTCGGAGATGTAGTTCTTACACACAGTCTCATTCTGTTCACCTGTGTAGTAACATTGGTTATAGTTTAGAACAACAGGATTGGATGAAAAAGGAAAAAGCTCTGATTGTAATGGTGAGACTGAGATAGAAGGAACCTTAATTAACAAGAGTGGATGAAACAATATTATGCACACCTAAGATAAGAGATGCTGTGTGCTATCACAGTGTGGTATATCATGTATATTATTTGTAGTTGTGTGGCTAAGTCCATGACCATTATCAACAAGTTTATTTCAATTTCTACCACAAATAGTGTTTTCAAGTGCATTTTTAATTATCATCTTACATGCATGTGTTTGTATGTGTCACACCCAGCTTGAGATACACTCAAACCATACATGGTAAGTACTATCTAGCTTAGTAACTACACTCTTTTGTGATTTGGCCACTACTTTGTGCACAACACACCTTAACAATTCACATACAATGCACTCTACTCAGCGCTATGTTGTTAAGCCTTACGAGAACCAGCATGCAGTCATTTAAAACTCGATCAGCGACAGAAAAGCAAAACACTCAACGTGAACTCTTTCAGTTGCTTTGAGCAGAGTAATGACAAATATGTTCATTTTCAGACATCTCATCCACAGCTCAAAAGCATGGCCATACACTAGCTTGGTGAGCTGTAGCATCAACTGGCTTCACTTAACGTTATGTCACTCACCTCTGAGTTTAACAACCTTTAGTCCTGAAAGGTGTATTGACAGTTATCTTAAGTTGCTATTCACACAGAACATAATTCCTTGCTATAAACACAAGTAATAAAAAATGAATTGTTTGTGCTGGAAAAAGACTGCCGGCCGTCTTATGTTCTATTGGCTTAATACAGAGCAAATTATTGTGAGGCTCACCTTTCTCCATGGAGCGGAGCAGGCCGTCGAAATGCTGGGTTGTCTTGGTGTAGTCTCCCTCGATCTGCATGCGGTCATCAGGGCCAAAGAGCTGGGAGTCCTGACTGTCACGCATGAAGTCCTGGTAGTGGAGCTCCAGGTTCCTCATCATCAGCCTGTATTCATCTGGTCTCATAGTCTTCAACTACACAGGATGGAAAAAACAATACGTGAGAATGGGGGTGGGGATCACTGAATGCCTTCGTATGATAACTTTTCTATTTTCACTTTTTCGGTAGGTTCTCATTCCCATTACAGGAAGTAAGTAAGTAAGTAAGTATCTATCATCTAGTATTATCAAAGCACAAATAAATTCTTAAACATTTCCTTGTTCATAAACTTTGGTGCACACTGTTCCTAACAACAGTGAAATAAGTTCTCTTGCGGTAATTGAATTTGGAAGATTCCAAAGTCTTCTAATGTGATTAAACTCACTCAGTGTGCACAGCTCACTCTAAAAATACCTAATTTCAGGGTCCTGTCTTACTAACCTCAAGCTACAAGCTGAAACTCGCTCTGGCTCATTAATGGGAAACAGTGTTCTATAAGCAATGGATGCTTTATGTTTGCTTCTAGTCAACAACACTCAGGTGCAACCCAAATATATCATTGCTCTCAAAAGAATTCTCTTCAGAAAAAAAAGTAAAAAACCAACCATGGTGATGTTCCAGGAGCGTATCTGTGTGATGTCCCTCATCAGGTACTGCCAGGACAGAAGACTCTTCATGTCTATATGCAGCCTCTGCCACATGGACATCATCTGTTGGTAACCGGTATCCAGACTGCAATAGGAGAGGACAGAGAGGCAGATGGGATTTATTAGAGATTGGATTAGGTAAAAGTTTACAAGCACAGAAAATTGCATTCTCAAACTGGTTCCTCAAGTTTTATTTCTCAAAGTTAAGTCTGCCTGTCTCATGAACCTTCCTGGCCATCTGTGCAATAAGTTGTTGCTAGCTGAACCCCCCCCCCATGGATGACTGTGGCATGTAAACATGTTTTGTTTTCACTTTTTTAAGGGTGAATCCATTTCCAGCAGCAACCATAGCCTGGTATTTGTGATGTCATTGATTCATTATAGTGAAAAGTGTAATTGTCTGTAATATTATGTTATTTGTCAAGATTGTAAAGATCATTCACATTCCTGTGGGTATCATCATTTTTCCCACTGTATCTGAGTGAGCTGCAGGAGTGTTGCTCATTTAAAGATAGAGGGTAAATATTCTGTTAATTAGCGCACTCATGGGAAGAAGATGCTTCAATCTCAGGCTAACAAAGGTTCATATAAACAGCTTGAACAAGATTTTTGTCAGACTGTGGCCAATAGATGGATTACTGCGTGGATGAAAACAGGTAGTTACCTGGACACACTGTCCACAGCCTCCTTGTTGACTGGGGGGACCAGGAAGCAGACAGAGGGCACCACTGCCTCGTTGCCAGAGCGGTTTAGGACCTTCCACTTGAAAGGCTGAGAGTTGTTGAGCAGTGCACACTCATCTCCTTTATGGACAGTGATCTGAAACCGAATCCAGAATTGAGAGGCATAGGTGAAAAACTGAAACTCTGCCTTCCAAAACTATTACCACTTCTTGGGTTATGGATGATTTAGGACCTCTATAAGCTGGTAAATAGGCATTCTAACCTCCATCTGCTTGAAGTCACAGACAGCCTGAATTGGCAGTTTGCCTTTAATAGGAGTGGTGGGGTTGCGTGGTTTCAGCTGGACGATGGACTTGGCTCTCTTGTTTAGGCCGGTCACAAGGGTCTTGAATTCATTCAGCTGTTCCTTCTCCTCCTGTTGAAAACAAATAAAACCAAAGCAGATTAGAATTAATGAAATTTGGTTGTCTCATAGTGCACACCAAGCTGATGTCAAAGAACTAGCGCCAAACAAGGCACCACAGATAAAGACACCAATGGATTGGTTACTTGAATCAGGAATATGTCTGAGGAGATGTTGTAATTGGCACTGGAGTTGTCAGCCTTGCTTGTGGAAGAGGTTACCACAACTAGAACTCTGGTTAATGAGACTGCTAGCTAGTTGGTGCAATATCACCACAATTGGGTTTCCATTTCTCTTCTCTTGACTCACTGAGGGTGAACAGCCAATCAGGAAGCTCTCCCTCCCTATGCCGTAAACCAGTGACAAAGGCAGATGCGAGTTGACTGTGGGCTGATGGCCAACTGTCAGCTTGGTGTGTCAAGGACTTTAGTTTTAGGAGCTGTACCAGCACACTTGATCATGAACATATAATTCTGGCTATAAACAATGCAAGCAGTCATCACACACCACAGCATCCTGCAGCAGATCTTCCAGGCGTGTGGCTGTAGTGGAGCGATCACAGCTGTACTTCTTTTTCATGTTCTCCTGCATCTTCTTCATCTTCTCTTGAGCCTCTTTGACATCAGCAAAGAACTGCAAGGACAAGACATCACGTGAGGGGCAAAGAAATGGAGCCACACGTTCATTTATATGAATATGATGGGACTGTTACTGAAACAGCTTCCTTTTCATTAAGGTCAAAGTTGCATACCTGGTAGTAGGCTGTGTTTTCTTTGAGATGAGCCTCAATGCAACAGCACAGCTGGAGGATCCAGCTCCACTGGGTCTGCAGGGCAGCTGTGAAAGCCTGACAGAGACAAGGGAGACATTTGTATTTGCCTTTCAGTACAGATTTGTCATTGCCTGTGTACAGAATGTTTGCAAGTGACCACACCATAATTTCATATGTACAAATAGGGCAAACATATGATGATTCAATTTTCGGGGTGGGGGCTCTAGTCCCACTTTGTGATGTAGGCTGTGAGTATAGGCATATTTTTGAATAAAATCTTGCCTAGTGCAGCTTTAAAAAGCCATCAGAGGACATTTTCATATTCAGAAATAAGAACAGGTCAGCATGAAGAGGACCTTGTGGATTTATTACTTCAAATTTAACTAGCATCAAACACATTACTCTTAAACTGTATTCACCTCAACTGTCTTCTTGCCAGGATGTCCCTCTCTGACAAGTTTGTCCCCCATGGCCTGGATGTCATTGACCTTCTTCTCCTTCAGCTCCAGCTCTCGCATGAGACCCTGAAGAATCAAGATGAGAAAATTAACAACCACCCTGCAAGAAAATTCCCATCCATGCATGCGATCTTAAAAAATATGGCTGTCCACTTTGAGATTAATAGAGTAAATCATGACACCACAGAATTAAAAGTTTTATTCTACGCCTGAGACATACTGAGTAGTTATCTTTCTTAGCCGTCATGTTGGTATTCCGGTCACTCCAGTCAAAGTTGACCTCCTCCTCTTCCTTGTCATTGAGCCACATCAGTTCCTTCGTGGCAGCGCTGACAAAGGCATGGAGCGAATCCAAGTTCCTCAAGCGAGACTTGGAAGAGTTCTGTGCAAAAAGTGAAAAATAATAATTGTTAATAAAAAATAAGCACTCACTTACGAACAACTAGAATTAAATACACAAATAATCCATTTCCAGAAAATCTGAAATATACAAATATATAAATAAAACACTAAAATTGAAGTATATCATTCATATTTACCAGTAGTTTGGCATACTGTAGGTCCAGTTTACCCAGGTAGTCTCTGTATGTGCCCTTGCTGACAGGAGATAGTTGGGTCTAAAGAGTATCAAAGAAAAAACAGGAGATCTTAAGATGTTACTCAAAGCATTGCAGCATTGAGATCATTTTCATTCCATGAAAGGAATACTATGTTTTGGGCAAAATACCCTTTTTCCAATTTACCCTGAGACAAGATGCTCAATATCATTTTCACCTCTGTACGTCCACTGGTTCAGTTCCTACGGGTAGCATTTTGTGTGAGCTTAGCATAAAGAGTTGAAGTCTACAGGAGTCATTAGCCTAGCTCCACCAAAGTGAAAATAAACCTTACAGCAACTCTGAAGCTGTCTTATTGACACATTGTATCATGTATTTGAAATACACATCCTGGAATAAAATAAATAAATAAATAAATAAAAATTGAACCAGGGCTAATGACTCCTGTAGACCTCAAGTCTTTATGCTAAGCTAACAAATAATGCTACCCATCGGAAGTGAACAAGTGGACATACAGAGGTTAAAATGGTATCAAACATCTTGTCTCAGTCTGGGGAAGTCGGAAAAAGGGTATGTTGCCCAAAACACTGGAATATTCCTTTAAAGAAAAAGATTTAAAACAAAGAAGTCCCTAATTCTAAGATGCTTTTCCCAGTTGTGGTGTGGATCTACCTCGTCAGTCTTCGCCCGCTCAATCTTGTTTTTGAAGTCCTCCACGCTCTGGTGCAGGCCTCTGTGGCTGCCAAGCTGGGACTCCACAGTGGGCAGATCAGAGCCCCACTCAGCTTCATCGATCCGATGCTGGTTCTCCTCCACCCAGGCCAGCAGGTCTTGGGCATAGCGCAAGGTCACCTCGTCCATCTCGGGCCGCACCTTGGCAGACTGCTGGGTGGTCTGGGTCTTAACCACCTGGACAACGTTCGCACCAGACTTCAAGCGAAGGTTGTAATCACTGCGCAGGTTCACCAGGCGCTCATGGAGGCGGTAAACCCTGTGGGGAGCACAAACGGAATTGAATGTTTTTTGCTCTACTCAGATTGAAAGGTCCCATTTCATTTTCAGTTCAAATGCATGTTTACATTTTGTTTGAAAGTGCATGGAGAGCTCCGGATGTATGGAAGAAAGCCTAATGCAGTTATATGTCCCTGAATGATTGAATTAGTCACACTTGGTACATTGAGCTTTGTGACTCAATTTTCAGTAACCTTGCTAATTTGCCAGAACATGGTTAGGTCACATGTCAGGAATATTGTTTTTCTCTTTGGCTTTTTTTGTTTGTTTTTGTTTGTTTATTTTTTTTTTAATTGTGGGCTAATAGAGCTATCCAACCCTCCTTTGTGCAAAATATTTCCAGCATTAAATCAGCTCTTTCTTTCTTTCTTTGTTCCAGAGTGTACTATTACAACTCATGTACTATGGTATCAGCCTAAAGCCTCTTCACAAATGCAACTGGCTTCAATCTTGCTGGTTGTTGATAAAGCTCTGCATGACCTTGCACCTCAACAGGCTAGCAAGATCCACTGCTGTTTCTAAAGATTAAAAACCCACTTTTACTTCATGGCCTTTCGGTGTGACTGATGCTCTTACATTCTTTTTTCGATAACATTTTAATTGTGACTTTATCTATTATAGTTTTTCTTTGAACCTTGTGAAGAGACTTGAAAGAAGCATTTCTTGAATGTAATGGAGCTAGCACCTACCTGCGGTACATCTGCTCCGCCTGCAGGTGGCGCCCGTCCTTGAGCATCTGTACATCATTGAAGAGCATTCGGATCATGCCGTCTGCCTTGTCCAGGTCTCTGTGCACCTCTGCTGTGTGCTGAGCTGGTTTCCCTGCATTCAGCAGACGGATGTCCTGAAGGCACAAAAAACAAAGATGATAATTTCCATTTTATCCTCAATTGACAACTCTAATTACAGAGGTAGTGACAGTGATTGACAAATAAGTGCAAGTCACACTCCACTTCATGGATTTTGGAAATTTGAGAAGCCTTGACTGTAATTATCCCTAGGCAGGTAGTTTAGGTATGTGATGGTACATCCTCTGATTATCTTAAGAATTTCTGATTGTATGTTGTGAAGTTTCAGCATGAGCAAATGTCCATATGACTGCTATGAGTCACGTCAAAAACATCTCGCCCTTCTGAGCCAGCACTCAGGTCCTGCTCCAGACCCCTGCTACAGCCACAAGCCTGAGCATTTACCAGCATCCAAAGTTAGGTTTTTGCCAAATGTATACACTATTGTACTATAGAGCAAAAATAAATTTAGATACTTTGGGAAAACTTTATGAATAAAGCATCAAAGTAAATGACTGTCAATTCAAAATTTCTCCATTATCTAAAATCATACCAAAAGTCCTGTGATTTCAATTCTTAGCAGCTTAACACAAATCCAAGTATAGTCTGTTCTGATGTCAGATGTGTAGAGCACTCACTGTCTGCAGCAGCGTCTCCAGCTGGTTGAGCTGCTCCTCACACACCCCAGACTCCATTTGGACTTTACCGTAGATCCTCTGCAGCCTCTCAAGTCTAGATTAGATTAAATTTTCTTAAATTAGATATAACTTTAATAACTCCTGTGGAAAAATTGGATAATTGCAGAACAGGCTATGGATAGAAATAGTGGTTACCAAAGATGGACACAAAAAACAATTATACCATAAAAAATATAACAGTGGGTAAGGTGAAAAATATGCAATGTTGGCTCTCAGAATAATTAGACTTAGAACACATTATCACTAAATATTCACATGATCAGGTATATAACAGCCTAACATATGTAGGTTTAACACATTTAGATGTTCTTGTCTTATCTGGGCGAAGAAAAGGTTATTAAGTCTCATATGGACACAGTGATTTAATCTTACAGAGGAATTTTGAAAGAATGAGCAACGATTGCTTAATCATTGGTTATCAAATGATTTAAGTACACTGATAAGCATACTGATAAGCAGCAATTTTATTTCAACATGTCAGAGGGTTCGAGATTCAATATATCTAATAGAAACATATCCATGGACAACAACCTTATGCCTCAGCACTAACCTTTAGCAGCACACAAACACACCGCATGAAGACAATCAGAAGCTGAAGCTCACAATGCAAGTCACTCAAAACACTTACGGCTGTTTGCGACGAAGCAAGTACTCTAATCTATGAGGGTCAGTTATAAATGCCATGTTTTAGCGCCTCTATAATCCCAGCTGTGAGCACCACCACTGCCAAGTGGTGGTGCAGAACGAGATAAAAGTCTCAGTTTCATGAGGAAGACGTCCTCTCTGCTTGTTCAGCCATTCCACATTTCAGCACCATGAACAAGGCTCTCAGACTCCAAGACGACCAAACAATCTCGTGACACGGACCAGCCCATTTCCAGCCGTGACACACCATCATCATTCCAAATACACAGGACACTGGCAGTGGCCCAACATTCTATTTCATGTCTAATATCTGTTTACCGGCTCTAATTATGATAATACATTTTGTTTGAACATCTCTCTCTTTTTGATTCAGAGCCGCATTTGTAAACAAAGGCACTCTTTCTTCCACTGTCTCATAACTTCTAAATGAAGTCTGCAAGTCTGCAACAAAAAATCCATGATGGAAAAACAACTGCTCTGTGGCAGTAATACAATTACTACGCATATAAGCTAGAGCTACAGCTTTGCCTAGTGCAGCTTTAAATGTCTTTATTTGTCTGTATTTTCACACTCACAGCAGGATTCATCTTTTTTTCAGGAGAGGCACTAAGAAAGAAAGGACTAAGAAAACTGCAGGGTTGATGGGAAAATGTCTGATGAATCATTGTCTGATGAATAAAGCAAATCTGAACTGAATTTGAAATTTTAGATGTTTTCAACACATAATAAAAGTGCAGTGTGCCAACACCAGTATTACTCAAGAGACTAGAAATACATGACTACATCCATGTGAGTACTAAACCAGAGCGATACCACTATAGTCCAATATATAGTAGCAATGTGTTTTAATGAACTTAAGCTGGGAGCCACCATACAGACGATGATGTGATCCAATCTAGCAATGACTGAATTCTTGCCAATCCTTGATGCAATGGGCTAGGGAAAGTAAACACACAGATCACAAAAGTACAACTACTTCTTGAAGATCGAGCTTCTCTAACAACAAACAACTTCGGCGTTTCAGAAAGCAAGTTAGCCAACTGGCAATCTTAAATGGGAAAAAGTGATCTCCAGTCAAAACATAAATAAAGACATAATTGGCAATGAGTTTTGTCACTGATTCATGACCATGGCATTCATGGCAGTACATGTTGAAGATCAGCAGGCTAGCTAAAAACTGTGATTCTTTGGCTCCACAGAGGCTCAAAGCAACCACAGAGATTATTTCTCCCTCGAGAGCAGCTCTGCCTCCAAGAAATGTTTGTGCAGGTAAAAGTCAAATCTGCTGTCAAATCAACTCACCGTTCAAACTCGATCCTGAGCAGCCGTTCTCTCTCGAGGATGGCCACATGCAGTCGACCCCATTCTTTCTCTACATCAATAGGGTGGTAACCTGGTGGGACCTTCACCTGACCAGCATGCACTGCACTCTGTAGGGGAGAGAGGAGTCCACCGCATTAGTCATCAAAGAATCGAATCAAATCAAATCAAATTAAATCAAATAGAATAGAATAGAAATTGGGATCAGCTTACCTCAAAGGACTGGTAGATGTGTTTAGAGCGGTTCTTGTCAGACTCTTTTGCTGGCAGCTCTGTTTCTTTGAACTTCAAGAACTGGCGCCACAGGATCTAAAGAAAAAAAACATTA
>OMLF01026308.1:0-10832 GCA_900302615.1 Holocentrus rufus | reverse complement strand
GAGATCCCAAGGTTTACAAAGATTCCAAATCTGTCCTGCTGATTTCCAGGGAAATGTGTATAAAATGATGCACAAGACATGTAGATATTTTCTATTTGATGTAATTCTGCAGCCATAAAACAATGGCCTCTTGGCTTTGAATATTTCACTCAATATAAGTGTGATGGAGCTTCAATGAAGCTGCAACCAGCAGATACACACTATGGATGGACACTGTCCTACAATATGGAGACTAAGGCTTTTTACACCTTTAAACAGACTTAAGGGGAAATTTAAGGTACCAGGTTTGTGCAGTAGTCTCATGTTTGTGTGTCCCTCCAGGCGTTCGAGAGCACCCTGAAGTCCTGGGAGGACAAAAGGAAGATTGACAGCTACCGCACCGCCAGGCCCCGCCTCAACTCCCAGCAGTCCATGGAGTATCTGACCGAGGAGGAGTGCGCCCAGGTTCAGCAGCTCGGCATCGTGGCCGACACTCTCATCACAAAGTAAGGACCGTTCGACATATCAAGGACCAAAAAAAAAAATCTCAGTGTTCAAATCTCGTTTTTCTTCAAACAAGGTCAAAAATCTGTCAGTGGGATGAGATAATCCCGCAAGATGACAGTAAAGGAGGAAAATGAGAAACTGTCCGGAGCGTTTGACCCCGACTTCCCCCAATTTCTTCCCAAAAAAATCCCGAATCAAATGAAACTGCATTGGAAACAAGTGGGATTATCTCATCCCACTGCTGCATTTTTGACCTCGTTTGAAGAAAAACAAGATTTGAACACCAAAGATGAGACCCGGCAGCTCATTAAAATGGATATTTATTTTGCAGGGCTGTGTTGAATTGATTTGGCCGGACTTTGTTTTTGGTTTCAAACCAGTGAAGAACTAGCTAACTGACAAAAGAGCCTTTTGTTCAGGAGCCAAGTCTTGGCGTTGGTGCAGGTTCGCCTTTCATCAGATGACAGTTTGGCTGAATCTTGTCACCAGAGAGAGAGAGAGAGAGAGAGAGAGAGAGAGAGAGAGAGAGAGAGAGAACTTGTTGAAGTGATGAACATAATTGTGCCTTTTGCTGCTGGTTGAAACAGTTATCAGAAGTGTGTGACTCCTCCTCCTCCTCCTCCTCCTCCTCCTGTTCAGGATCCGCGAGGCGGCCAAGACCCACAAGCTGGTGGAGCAGGAGCTGGCTCACGCCGTCAACGCCACCGCCCTGGTGCTGGCCGAGGCCTTTCCCTCCAAACCGTCCAGCCCCGAGGTGAGAGGGGAGGGGAGGGGGGTGTCGTGTTTGTGTGTGTGTGTGTGTGTGTGTGTGTGTGTGTGTGTGTGTGGGATGACCGGCTGGGTGGACAGATGGAGGAGAGCGAAACCTGCGTATTCCAGATTTCCATTTACAGGCCACATATTTGCAGTCGTTACCGGCCCGTTAACCTGGAATTTATCACTGATTTTACACCAAGTGACTCATGCTGCATTCAGGCACTCTTTGGCAGCACGTAAAGTGGGAAAAATGTCAAATGACCGGCTTGTACCGACCAGGTGTTTGTCCACTGAAAGATGTAAACGATGAAATTATTTCGATCACTGTTGTGTACTTTCTGATCCGACTGGTCACTGTAAACAATAATTTGCACACATTGTGATTGGAAAAAGACAAGTTGCATGGATATTTTTCACCACTGATACATTGTTTTGGGGTTGAAGTGATACGTCACGGATCAGGGAACGTGCCCAAGTTTCCCCACACATATTAACTTCTTTGTCAGCCGTTCAAATGCGAATTCCCAGTGGTAAACTCAAAAATTTCCGAATTAGCGAGGTGACGAGGAGCGCCTGAATGCACCATAAGATACCATGTTACGGGGTCTTTCAGTTGGAGCAGTTTGAAATTATGACATGGAAGCATCTTTATTTGAAAACAAAGTAAATAATTGTGCATAATTTAAAAAAATCCAAAAATATGTTTTTGTGTTTGAGCTCCGTTTGGGGACTTAACTGTAAATCTATCCACAATTTGATACATTTGCAGCTTGTTAGGTTTCTTATTCAGTTCATTCATTAATTCATTTATTCATTTATTTAGTAGTTACTTTTGATTTCTTTGCTTGTAGAGAAATTTAAGACAGTATCAAGTGGATACATTTTATATGTAGTAACTGTATCCTTAGCTTTATTCACTCTCCTTAATGTTATTCACATTTGTCTTTAACATGTGTGGGTGTGTGTGTGTGTGTGTGTGTGTGTGTGTGTGTGTGTGTGTGCAGTGTCTGAGCCGCAGCACGGCGGTGGAGATCGTCAACAGCAGCAAAGTTCTCCAGGCTGAAACCAGGATGCTGCTGGACGGGAAACTACTGGTACCAAACTGCAGCCTCACCCCTTCTCTTCGCTCCTCGTCTCTCTTTTATTTCTCTTCCTCGCTCTGTTCTCCTCCTCTGTTCTCCTCCTCTGTTCTCCTCCTCTATTCTCTCGGCTCACTGTTTGTTTACCAACTTTGTTTACACCATGAGGGAAAGTGATCTCTCTGTGAACAAAAGACCAAACAGAGACAACAGCACAGTGAACCTCGATGATAGAGTCAGACATATTTAAAGATTTCCTCTAAAGTCCCTTCTTTAATTTTCTTTTCTTTTCTTCTCTCCATTTCTTTCCACATATTGCTCTGTTTGTTTGGATGCTAAGAACTTTATTTCTTATCTCAGAGTTTAGAACATTTTATAAATAACATCAACTGTGTTAAAGGGCAGTAGGCTCCATTATCGCTCAGTTGGTAACACTTTAAATGATTTGATCTTCTCCTCCTCCTCCTCCTCTTCCCCTTCCTCCTCCTCCCCCTCCTCCTCCTCAGTTGGACTCTCCAGAGGAGGACGAGCTCCAGTCGACTCTGAACAGTCTCAGCGCTGAGCTCCAGAAGCTGGACGACATCCACTGGATCTGCCCTCTGATGCAGTGCTCCGAGGAGGTGAGGAGGGACGCAGCGTGTGTGTGTGTGTGTGTGAGAGAGACTGAAATAGTGTTTATCAGATTAAGCACTACTCACTTACTCTTTTTTTCATTTCAACCTTTATTATCGTGAGATTCTTGGTCGTGTACCCACCATACATCTCAGCTCCATGTCAAGTCTGTCAAGTCACACACTCTTTGACTGACAACCAGCAGGGTTTCTGCAGGTCCTGAGTTCTTAAAATGTCTTAAAGGAATATTGCAACATTTTGGGCAATATCCCCCTTAGCTAGGCTAAGTCTCCTGAAGACTTCAAGTCTTTACACTAAGCTAACGTGAAATGCTAACCATAGGAGCCGAACCAGTGGACATTCAGAGGAGAAAATGGTATCAAACATCTTCTCTCAGTCTGGATAAGTTGGCAAAAGGGGATATTGGCCAAAACGTTGGAGTAGTCCTTTAAATAAGATTTTAATAGGTTTTAAAAATTGATTGGATTATGAAGTTAAGTTGTTACTTTTATAAAGTTGCATTAACTTCAGTTTCACCTTTAAATTAGTTTTTGGGGGGGAAATTGTATTGATCACGATTTAACAAAACTACAAAACGAAACTAACATGGAACCAATAACGCAAACTGTGCAGCCTGGTCAGATTTAATGTGAGAACACCCAGCGTGACATGTTCTGTACCAACAACGCTGACTCTTACAACGCCAATAAATTTTTATGGACATCAAATAGGTTTTAAATTGCATTCAGAATGGTCTGAAAAAGTCTTTAATTGAACCTGTTGAAACCTGCAGAAACCCTGAACTAGACAAGAGCAGAGCAAAACTACTGTTGTCAAAATCAAAATGTCTTTCGTTACCTTTACACTCACCGGTCTGCCCCTCCTCTGTCTCAGGACTCGGTGAGAGGGAGCAGCAAGAGCAGCGGCAGCAGCATGAAGCTGAAGATCATGCCCAAGGTGAAGAAGGAGCGGGAGAAGCTGCACAAGCAGAGGTCCAACAGCTCCCTGTCAGGTGAGAGAGCAGGACATCTGAGACCTCCACAGCTGGTCAGCTGACCGATGACACGTTCAGGTCCTATTGGAACAACAGAATGACATCTTGTCACTGCATTTTCAAATTTTCATGTTTTTAACACACACCCCCAGAGTTATTCGGATGATTGTAATCCGATTTTTATTATTTCGCCGGATTTCTGCGCGCTACTCCTGCAGTTTTCGAGCTGTCAGCGCCAAACGAGCTGTAAAATGCCCGGCCTGATTCAATGAGGTGTGCATGTGCTTTGCTAAACTATCTGACAACGGCCTAGCAACCACCCAGAACACCATAGCAACCGCTTAGCAACGCCATAGCAACCATTCATAACACTAACAACTGCCTAGCAACCACCCAGAAATTCATAGCAATGGCCTACCAAACACCCAGAACACCATAGCAACAACCTAGCAACAACCTAGCAACCATCACTCGCATAAAAAGTCTTTTAATATTTGAAACGATCCCGTACTCTAGATACAAGCATTAAATAATCCTGATCAAAACTACAATCAAAGTTCATATGAACAGCTGGCAAAAAATAAACAAAGTGACTCTATACACTGATTGCTGTGGGTATAAAGGGATTCTGAAAACGTTATATTTCAAAAGTTGCATTTAAAGTAACAATTCAGATTAGATGATAAAGTCTTTGAGAATTTGGAAATTTTGGTTTAGGTGTCTTGAAAGTGCTTGAAAAGGGCTTGGATTTTTCTCTGGAGAGGCTGTTTGAGACCTAAGTTTCAGCTGATCTGACATCTCTCCATTGGCATTGTGGGATATTGTTGATTCTGTTGTCAGCGAGTAAACAAGTGCAGTGTGTTTTTTCATTTTGCGTTTTTTTCTTTGTGTCTCCCACAGGAGCCTGGGATATCAAAGGCGGGGCGGGTGAGGCGGATTCTTCGGGCAATTAAAGACCCGAAGGAGGCGCTTTGACAACACCCCCTGTTGCCGTGACAACATGGGGTGAGGAGCACCCCTCCTGTTCTTCTCCCCTCTAAACGGGGCATGCGGTGGCTCGACAGGCGTGGAGGAAGAAAAAGGAAAAACCCATCTTCCCAACTTTCTGCTGTCTCCTCCCTGTTTTACTCCTCCGTCCTCCATTTTTGCGAACAGGGAGGAGAGTTTTTTTGGTTTTTGAGGGGGTGTGGCTTTGCGTTGCATCGCGTCACCGCTGACATTTGCTTTTGTTTACCCTGCTGGAGCCAGGAAGTGGGCGTGGCTTACGGTCGAAGAAGCGAATCAAAGAGACGGCGGAGACACGGGACGACGGCGGTCTCTTAGCAACAGTTTGTCGACGACGAAATGTGTTTACGCGGTGCTCTCCTTGCATGTCGAGTGCAGCCATCTTGTTTTATACCTATCTTTAAAGGTTGTTAACGGTATTTTAATTTTTCCCTCTCCTCTTCAGAGTTTTTATGCTTTTCCTTCTGAACTCATGAATAGCCTTCGGACTTTTGCTTTTTCTTGAGACTTTCTGAAAGTGTTTATTTCCCGTCGCTGTCGCCATGAGAACAACAACGGCAATGAATAACAACAAAAACAGCAAACTGAAACATCGCAACCTTATCATCTACTGAACTGGAGAATATCTTAAATGTTGCAAAAAATATATTGAGGAATGTACTTGTGTGGACTTGTATTAACCTGTGAATAATATTAATGATAAATCTTATGGTTTTACAAAGGTTCTACTGTTGTGGTACTAAAGTGGTTCTTAGTAGGCCGTCGTGTGACTCGTGTGGTCCGAGGCTACGCAGCCACGCTGCAAAAAAATAAAAAAAAATTTAAAAAATGTTTCTGATGAGTCACTTCATCTAGACGTAAAACTTCGGACCAACAGGGTGTGAAGATTTCACTTGTTTTCAATGGCTGCTTCACTTTATCAATACTTTTATCACAACAAGTATCATAAAACAAGTTACATTGCTGTCAAGGTCTGAACATTTAAATTGGAAATAAGTGACGTTATCTCACCCAGTGGTAATTTTATTTTCTCGCTTGTTTTAAGACAACTAGATGAAATGACTCAGCAAGTTGGATATTTTTGGCAGTTTAAGGTGTTTAGAGAAGGAGGAAGCATCAAGGACACAATAACAAAACAACTACTCAATATATTACTCCTACTTTGCCACACTTATGGTCGTACTCGATGGTATAATATAATCTTACAACAAGTTAATGGATCTTGTGATGCACTGAGCTAAATTATTTGCTCTCGGGCCTGCTTCACAGACGTAGATTAAGCCTTTCCTGAGGTCGAAATCTTAAATTATTTATTTTCCCTCTACTGGTAATCTGTGGAAACCGTCCTGGCTTTGCTGCTTCCCCCTTTTGAGAAACTCCTTGGCCACTGTGCATATTATCAAAGCCAATTAATGCTGTTCTGTGTGTCCCTGCATGCGCTCCATACTTAGCCCCTCCCCCCTGCCTCACAGTGTCGGGTGAAGTTGCCTCAGATCGAATGAATCTTTTACTGCAGATCGGATTCGGGTGGTGTTTGCAAAGACTTTGTTTTACCCTGCCTGTAGCATGGGATGGGCGGGGCTTACAGATCAGATTTAGCAGCATGCATTTTGTCATTTAGAGGAACATAAACTTAACTGTCTGTCAAAAATTTTGCTGTATTGTCGAAACCTCCTGACAACGTGTTGTTGCACGTCTTGCTCCGCCCATCTGGTGCTCCAAGCAGGTTAAAAACAAACAATAAGGCTATGTAGAGAGATTTGCGGCTAAAAACACTTTGCAAGCTGCAAGTCAAATCAGACTGACCGAAAAAAGAAGGAATCAATTTGTTGTTTTGTGCCAATTCTAGAACTTTCAACCAGTTGGGTTCATTTGCAGAATGTGACTGTGGTTTCAAAGTGGTTGGTGAGCTTTACAGAACTTTTGAGAAAAGTCTCCTGGCGAGCCGCCAATCAGTCTGGATGCATGACATTGTGACATGAATTATCTCTGTAGTTTTAGATGGGGTGAACTGAACAGAGTTTAACAAAGCAGGCATGTGATTCAAATTTAAATCAACGACGGTCAGTGCTTTGAGTTGCAGCTTGCAATGCATTTCAGCCACAAGTAACTGCATGTTGAAATACTTGTGAAAATAATTTAACCCTGGTCACCAGAGTGGAAATGCTGGCGTCCAATTTTGAATAGTTTTTATGGTTTAAATGGATGTGAAATTAGTGTTTTAGAGGCAACTTCTACCCAGATTTCACAGCAGTGATCCTTAACTGTTAGAACTGCTAGGATTTATAAGAAGTAGAGGTCACTAAAAACCAGATTTATATGTCTGTAAGCTGTCTGGAGTACCAGACTGGTGGGGTTTGCCACATAGCAAAATACAAAGATTGGCCTTGGGTTTGGTTTTTTTTGTGATTTATCTAATTGTTCTGATGCAGTAAACCCCGCCCCTCTGGTACAACAAGTGGGTAAAAACAAACAGTAACAGTTGTAAATACAGTGTGACCAAAGCTTATAGAAAGAGAAAGCTGATTGACTCTGGAAGATGAAAAAAAGACTGCAGTACTGCGTTTTGGCCATCAGGGGCAGTGCTGGGCACTTGCTAAACAGAGCAGAATATATGGAGGTCAATGAGGCTAAATGCTATAAAATGATCATCACAGCTGATTTACAAGTAACTGGGCTATTACTGTAATTGTTCTTCAGCCCGGTGTTTACAATGAAGACAGAATTATTAAGATGATATGCAATCAGCGGCACTTTGAAAAGATTTCCGCTATGCTAGGCGATGTGAAGTCAACATAAATAAAGAGGGTAAAAACTTTTTTCCCTAAATAGTTCCAGATTTGCTAGTTTACAATAAACAAAAATTAGATTTTACAGATTTTTTTGGGGGGAAGTCCTAGTGACTGCCATTCATTTTACTGTTTAGCCTTGTTTTAACACTCTAAGTCGCCCTGATATTCTGGTAGGTTCAGTCTGGTGTGACCTATTTCTGATTTTGATGTCTGAAAGTGGTATCTAATGAGCTCTAGCCAGGAAATCATATCTGTGAGTGAGGCACTTTACTTGTAAAGGATCATTTCTGTACATTTTCCCATACAGGTAAAGGGTTAGTTCACAAATTTTCTGTAAGCTGGGTTTCCAGTGAATGTTTTTCTCAGTTTTTGTCGCGTTGGGTGAACTGACCCTTTACGTTGCGGCGTTACTGTGAGGCGTTTTAGATGTTCGACTCTGGTAGGATTGTGCTACTGTATCCATAGTGTGCCAGCTATACGCTCTACACCTTAGAGGCTTTAGTGGTGTTGTGCCAAGTGTGTACTGAGTTCAGTGGGTTGTAAGACATACAAAGAATGTGTGTGTGGGTGCGTGTCTGTGTGTGAGAGTGTGTGAGAGACAAAGTGTGCGCTGCAAACGCGAAAGTTGCTGTATGTCGTACATTTCAAAGTTTACTGTATCTTGCCTTGCACTTTACAAAGAAGCAAATTTTACGGGGAAAAACAAATAGAGATCTGTGTGTGTATGCGTGTGTGTGTACATTGTAAAGGTTACGAGTGTTTTTTTTATTGATTTGATGACAAAAATATTCCTCCTATTTATGACAAATGTATATGGACAAAAGTGTGTTGATAAAATGTAATATAGCTAACCAAACGTGAAAGAATGTCAAAACATATATAGATATATAAATAGATGTTTATTACATCAGGGGTTGTACAATTTCACACATGCATTTTACACCTATGTCATAACGTGATGATGTCATTCCACTGCCACACCAATTTCACTGAAGTGTTATTCAGAAGTTTAGCCAACGTTGGTGGAACATTACCTTTCAGCCAAAGTTATTAAAATTATATTTCCAGTGTTACTCTCAATTATAGGATACTACTCAATGTGAAATGTTTACACTATAAAAAAATAAGGTGTCTTGTTCAACGCATGTGTGTGTGTAGTTTGGGGTTGACAGGTATTTGTGTGAAATTTCAACAAAATATGGAAATTGCAGTGTGTATTGACACAATATGTGCTATTACTAAAGGATAAGTTTGGTATTTTTCAACCCAGGCCATATTAAAATGTTGATTCCCATCTTTTACAATCATACGTAGCACAACTTCAGCACTAGCATTAATGACGCTGAATCCACTCTGCTTCAGCTTCTTGCTAGCTTTCAAGACAATCGTTTTCAGCCTCAAAACCATTATATATGCTCCAGTTTTTAAACAGGAAACTCACAGTATGGTCAAACACGTCTTGGAATTGTCCACTGAGAAAAAGGTTGCACACTGTGTTTTCCAGCACATTTTATTTAGCTTTTAGCTTGGCTAAGTTATGCTAGCTACAACTTTTTCCGTGCTGCTCTGCCGAAGGTTACGAATGTTTAGGATGTGCTGCGGTTGTTGTAAAAAGTAGTTCCAAACAGTAATGAAAACTAGCTGTTCAAAACGTTCTGAATAAAATCAAATGTTCCATTTTCAAAATTCACATTCATGTTTAAGTTGTAGGTAGCATAACGTAGCCAGGTTAAATGCTAAATAAAACCATTTCGAAAGCACTGTTCAAAAGCACTGTTTTTTTGGGGGTTTTTTTTTGGAGATAGACAATTTCAAGACATATTTGTACCGTGAGTTTCCTATTTTCAAAAAGGACTTTTATAATGTAATGTTATATAATATTCTTTATTGGACTGTGTTGAAGGCTAGCAAGAAACTGTGAGTTTCACCTCGCTAAAGCAAGCGGTGCGGTTGTGTTATGAACAAATATAAATGATAGGTATCAACATTTTAATACAGTCTTGGTTGAAAAATACCAATCCTATTCTTCATGTTGAAATGGACCACAAAAATGTGCCCAGTTTGGGTTATTGGGGATGCTTGGCCCCATGTTTAGCTGCAATTATTTGATAAAGTCATAAGATAAACACACAAAGTGAACACACTGAAAATCCATTTTTCAGGGAAGAATAAAACAATATCACCTTAAAGCTACAGTCATTGGAATTAAAAAATGAGGACTGTTTGGACTCAACTGACAAAAATGAAATGCATGTAATTAGTGACTTGCAGTGACTATAAGAACTGTGTAGTTTCAAATGTTAAATTACCTCTAATTCCAGGCATTTGTCAGTTGAGTCTGAACAGTTCTCACTTTGTTCCTCTGCAATTTTGATTATAGCAGCTTTAGGATTAATATATTTAAAATACAGATAGCTCTTGAAAAGTGTTATAATTTTGTCAACCAAGCTATCCATTAGTCTCATATTATTTGAAAGGTATCACTTTTTTTCTTTGTAAATTTCCTGTTTTTTTTTTTTTGGTTTTTTTTTAAATTGCAAAAATGTCCTAACACTCTTCAGTTACAAGATGTCACATGGAGACGAGAAGAAACCGGAGCAGTGGATTACAAATGCTCTACCATTTTTGTGCAACAGTGTTCCACAGAAAACATTCGTGAACGCACCCCCTGATCTGATCAGCCTATATATATCGAGACTGTGTGCGCAGTGCTGGAAGCCAGATTAGATGTTGCACGACCCTGTACGTCGCAAGGTGTGTTATTGTGCTATCGTGTGCAGTGTGTAACAAAGACAAAGTCAGCGCAACCTTTTGGAGATTAAATGAGTTATTGAAGTGTCAACTGATGTGTGATGTGCTGATGATTATTCCAACTGCAAAAACACTATCTTAAAGGTAAAATCTACATACTTTAGCAGAGATTTCAAGGTTTCCAAAGATCCCAAATCTGTCCTGCTGAATTCCAGGGAAATGTGTATAAAATGATGCACAAGACATGTAGACATTTTCTATTTGATGTAATTCTGCAGCCATAAAACAATGGCATCTTGGCTTTGAATATTTCACTCAATGTAAGTGTGATGGAGCTTCAATGAAGCTGCAACCAGC